>SADC01000618.1:0-47727 GCA_004194705.1 Ditylenchus dipsaci | reverse complement strand
TCCAATAGGTATGAGGCGCATAGGCGGCATCCTTTGAAGGCGACAACTTGCCTCAGTACTACTTATATGGTATAGTTATTAGAGAGTGGAGAGTTCATGAAAGGAATAAGGTAATCCATATTATTTTTGTGAAAAAATTATGTAAATTACTTTTTTAACAAAAGCATATGATAGCTTGGTTATGTTTAAAGAATAGTAACAAACTAAAACACCAAGGAAAAATAAATGAGAGAATAAAGATTAAAAGAAATGAAAGAAATTGCAGCCACAAAAATTCAGATAATTTAGCTTAAAATTAAGAATAATTGTCTTTTTCAATATAACGCTGTTCAATTTTGAAAACAGCGCTGGAGCCATAGCCGTTCGAAAAACAGCGCCGGCGCCAGCGCCGACCAAATTTTTCATTGGCCCCAGCGCCGGCGCGAGCGCCGGCCCGGCGCTTTTTCCCGGGACAGCGCCGGCGCCGGAACAACACTGGTTAGGAGTATCATTTTGATTTGTAATAACTTTATATTTTTATAGGCCCTGGTCACTCAAAGGTAATTTGCTTCAATTCTAATTTATGGGATTTCACCTTGATCGGTCCTGCTTTTTTTGTAATTTTGGCTTATGCAAGGTTATATGAGTCCTGAATCCTGACATCATAATTGATGATAAATATGAGTCTAAGATATGTCTAATATATGCTTGCCGACTCTCGCATAAGCCTTAAAAATTACAAAAAAACACATAGAGGACTAGGGCGACTGTTTCAGCCTATTTTAAATAATCCTAAATTTTTAAAATAACACATATTTTAATTTTTCAAAAGCACTGACTCTCCGGTTTTGTTAGAAACACTTTTTTACTGATATTTGTTTTAAAGAACCATTCAAGTCGCCGGCAATGAGGATTTCACACGTTTAAATACGCGCGTAAAATCGGAAAATTTTCAACATTATTGTTTTTTAGTTTTTTTGTTTTTTCGTAATTATTTATGTGAGATGCACCGGCTCGGTTCTTATTGGAAACATTATTTTTCTAAACTTTAACGAAGTTGCGTAGGTTCAATTCTCTTTTAAATTTCAAGAGTAGCACCTTTCAAAATTTTTCCGTGGGCGGCGAACGTGCCTATTTAATGAGCATATCTCGGAGCCAAATCCCAGTAAAGTTTTTTTGGTATTTAAGTTAAAAGGTTTTCAAAAAAGCCATATTTTTAAAAAATTAGAGTCTTAAATAAAAAGTTATTGCATTTAAAATCGGCTGAAATACTCGAGCCACCATGTACTTAAGCTCCATTCATACTCCCGCGGGACACGGGACACGGACAATTTTCAACACATTTTTGTCTCTATCTCGGCTCCCAGCCATCATTTTTCACTACTTTGAATAGATCCACAAGTGAACAGACCATGCTTTACAATATAGGGATAACAGATTTGCCATGATCAGTATCGAAAACGGTTTTTAGGCTGTCCCGCAGGTCAATGTCCCGTGGGACAAATTCCTATATTTGTACCGCGGGACATTGACCTGCGGGACAGCCTAAAAACCGTTTTCGATACTGATCATGGCAAATCTGTTATCCCTATATTGTAAAGCATGGTCTGTTCACTGTGGATCTATTCAAAGTAGTGAAAATGATGGCTGGAGCCGAGATAGAGACAAAAATGTGTTTTGAAAAATTGTCCCGGTGCCGTGTCCGCGGGAGTATGAATGGAGCTTTACAGGTTTCTAAAAGATGATTACAGTCGACGCTCTCCATAACGGACCGAAGGACCGGGCTCAGCCGTCCGTTATGGAGAGCGAAATTTTTCTTTATAAATATATTTTGTCCGTTATAGAGAGCTTTAAATACTAAGTCTGTTTAAAAGTTTATTCATGCAAAAAAACATTTATTTTACAAAATAGTTCCAAAAGACTTTTCTTTTACATAGCGAAAAGGCGAGTTTCTGAGGTCACAATCTCAACATCACCCACGACTTTTTCGAGACTAATACACGCACACCTTTGATTTTTCAATTTTTATCATATTAAAAAAAAAATCAAAGGACCATAGACGTTGTCGACAACGATAATTTCACACGTTTAAATGCGCTTTTCATTTTTGTTATTTTCCAAATGAAGTCACTTATATTAATATAGGGAAAGACAACAGTTTACTTGTGAGTGTAGTGGTAAAGCTGGTGGGTTCGAATCCAAATGCCGGCTTTGCCTTTTCGATAAAAAAATATCGATGAATATTTTTGCAATAAAAGTGGTGTCCCGCGCGCATTAAAACTTGTGAAATTCTCATTGTCGGCAACGGCTATGGTCCTTTAAGCTTTCTTTTAGAAATTTCAGTACAGATGGGTCGAAAGTCTGTGCTTATTTTTCTCATCTAAATTGCTTTGTTTTTCTTTCTGCTGCTCGATAATATCCTTTTCTCCTGCAGCAAGATGACAAGTCGCTTTTTTCTAGCCGAAACAAAACGTGTCATGCAGAAACAAAGATAACATAAAAACAGTATCAAAAAGGTTATGAGCAACATTTTTTCCACGAAAAGCCTGTCTAGCCAAAATAGATTGCATTTACAAAAGTTGGCTGAACATTTTCATGCTAAGGCACAAGTTTCGATGAAATATGAGCAAAAATATAGTTAGTCCGTTATGGAGAAAGCTATTTATTTTTGCGTACTGGCCTTTGTGTCCGGTATAGAGAGCGTCGACTGTATTTACAAAATCTTTTATTTTTTATTTTTTCAGATGTCAAATACTCTTCGAGCAATCTTGTTTAATCCTAACTGTGCTTTCGACATAGTAAATTTGCCTAATGGAAACAATGACAGCACTTGCTATTTCTTTTTTGACGATGCTGAAAACACTGCTAGAATCATATGTTTGTGGAGACCAAAATTTTTGAAATTTCTTCAATGAGTCGAAAATCAGGAAAAACTTTTTCACCCATATCATTTTTTCCGGAAACTAAACTAGAAAATGGATGTATCAACATTGGGATGTACAAACTACGCAAATAAGACATGCCAAAATATTGAAGAAACACTAATGCTGCTGTTATTGGCTCCTACTGAGGACAAATATTGTGATACGAGTTATTTCAAAAGTCACTATCAATATTAACTCAACTGCTCTCTATGTAAGTGTCACCCCTACAGTCTACTGTCGAAATAACCCAACAGTGCTTTTTCGCCCAAAAAACGCAGCATAGAGAAAAACAAAACATTCTGCAGAAAAACGCACTATATTGAGAGTCGACTGCATGACAAGACTATGAAAAAGTTCCCAATTTTAAAACTAATTTACGAATTTTCAACTTCGTTTCTAAAACAACTTTACCTGATATTAAATTCTAGGTGTTATTTTGTTAAAAACCAAGTTTGAAAATCCGTAGAGAAGTTCAATGATACGGAAAATAATTTTGAATTCCCGTGCACCACCCTTATTAGCGTGGGCATGCCTTTTTAGAAAAAGCTATAAATTCAGTACAGTGTAATTTAAAATTTTACAGTGACTTCTGAATTTAAAATCACATTTTTATTCCACTCGATCATGCTGAGCATAAACTGGGTATCGAAATATGAAAAAAT
Organism: Ditylenchus dipsaci; assembly: GCA_004194705.1. Lineage (NCBI taxonomy): Eukaryota > Metazoa > Nematoda > Chromadorea > Rhabditida > Anguinidae > Ditylenchus > Ditylenchus dipsaci. The sequence continues at coordinate 44,162 of SADC01000618.1, read as the reverse complement.
GTGAAAAAATTAATTTTTAAAGTTTTGTAATTAAAGATGCCATTCTGCAATGTGGGTATCAGTGAGATCGAATCACACAACTATACTGAAGATATGCCACAGATGCGCTACAACAGTTTTTTCTGCTATGAACAATTCCAATTGATGAGCACGGGGATGCACGACTGTTTATTTATGATTTTAAAAACTCAACTAATGCCACAATCGCTGACCGGTTCACCAGAGACATCGATTGTTTGGATGATATTAAGAGGTGCAACTTGATGGATGACATGTATGCTAGTATTAAAACTCTTTTCTATTGATTTTTGTATTTACAGATATTTTGTTGTTGTCAAGCAAATTTTTTCCATCGTAACTCCTCTCCTAATTCTTCTGATATGTGCAATAATGGAAATTTCGTTAGAAAGTTTGCGTTGAGAACAAAAAGCATAAGCCTGGTGAACTATCAAACACTAGAAATGTGTGATTTATTAATTTTTTTGGAACTAATGCTATTGGAACCACATCGCCCCCTGGCTGTCCATTTTGGCTCTATATGCATTCGCATCTCTGGAAAAAAAGATGCCTTGGTCCCCCCTGTTGATTTTTTTCGAATTTTTTTTTTCAAAAGTTTCAAAAAGTATTTATAAGCACTTTTAGATCATTTTCACGAAAAAAAAATTTTTTCCGCATAAAAAAGCTGTGGTATGCGTGTATATTTTCATGCATTGTGTCACTCACTGAGTCACTCACTTACCTTAGACATAATTCCGAGCAAGGCTCTTGATCAAAAAAAAGAAAAACATACCTTAGACGCAAATCGCTCGAAAATGACTCTGTATGCATGAAATATATACGCATACCTAAGCTTTTTTATGCGGTAGGCCCCAGTTAACAAAAACATGTTTAAACCCACTGCTATTTAAAAAAAAGTTGCGGAAAAAATCAGCTTGGGGACCAAGGCAAAAATTTTTGAAAAATTTTTTAGAAATTTTTTTTTTTCGTGAAAATGATCTAAAGGTGCTTAAAAATACTTTTTGAGACTTTTAGGAAAAAAAATTTTTCGAAAAAATCAACAGGGGGGGACCAAGGCATCTTTTTTCCAGAGATGCGAATGCATATAGAGCCTCCATTTTTATGCAAAAATTGTCTTCTCAAAACATTTGTTGTGAAAACACATTTTTTTCGCAGAAACTTAAATGATACAAATAACTGGCTAAATTAAACTTAACCCACCAGTTATTCAGCTAGGATGATCAAGGCAGTGTTTTACGTTTTTAAATATAAATATCTGTTTTGCATAAAAATAATTGAAAAGACTTAAAAACAGTTTATTTCACACTCTTTGTGCAAAAATTATTTGTATTGAAAAATGTAAATTTTTCTGTCTTGGTCCCCAAGCTAAATGACTAGTGGAGATTAAGTTCGAGTGCTCCAAAAACTAAGCTAAACTCTTGATCAATTAAAAGTTAAAAAAAACGGCAACCGACATTTAGCATAATTTGTGCAATTTGTCCGCGACATTTAGCATAATTTTTCGGTATGATTCGGTTGTTTTGCCCGAACCATACCGAACATTATGCTAAATGTCCGCGACAAATTGCACAAATTATGCTAAATGTCCGGTTGCCAAAAAAAACAGGGGGCCGAATAATTGTTCGTGAAGTTTCGTAAAGACATATAGAGCCGAACAGCGTATATCAAAGTGGATTTGAATCCTGTTTTATAAACTCTGTTTGTACGCTATCCAAAAAACTGTAGGCCTCAAGCTCGAAAAAGGGCTCCTATTTTAATAAAGCCAAAAAAGAGCACCATATGCGAAGTAGTTTTTTTTTGAGAAAGTACGCTCAAAAAATTTGGCTCTAGTAAAGAATCCGGTTTTTTTCTGCCTTGGTCCTCCCTGTTAATTTTTTGCCGTAATTTTGCAAGTAAATCAAAGAAGTTTATTTGAAAATCAAAATCAAACCGTATCAACAATATCAGTGGCATATATTTCGGACAGAAAACAAAATAAAAAACAAAGGTCACAAGACATGAGATTCAAAATTAGACCAAAAAACCACAGGGGACCAAGGCGAAAAAAACACCGGATTCTTTACAAGGGCCAAAAGTCTTTTCTACTTTTTAATTTGACAAAATTTTAGGACAGAAAAATTTGTGAGGGTGTCAAAGATTCCGACAACAATTTCACAGAAATGTCATTGGGCTTAGGACTTATTTTGCATCCGATGTGCTACTTTTCTTTTTCACTAAACAATGGTACTCGGAGTGATGACGAGACTGAGATGTGTAAACTTTTAATCAATTTTTGTTTTTGAACTAAATTCCTCAGCAAATTAACTAATTAATCATTCTATACAGACTTCTACAATGAGCGGGATCGCAGCAGTAATCACAGCCCCATATTTGCATTTCTTTGTCGGCACAAACTCTGGTCCATTGCTGAACTTGTGAGAGGCTGTGCTTGCAGAGTCAAACAACATTTTGCTGAATCGGAGATCAAGGAATTAGCGTGTTGCTGTAGGTCTCAAGCAGCACACAGGCAGAAAGAAGCCATTTTTAGGAGAAAAAGCATGTTTTTAACAGGAGCAGATTTTATAGACAAAGATTAATGTTGTAAATTGCTGATAAATGTATTTTTTATAGCTTGATTGACACTGCTGTTATTCTCGGCTCAAATTAAAATGTGACATTAAAAGTCTAAAATTTCAGCCTGAAATTTACTTTTTTTCGCCCTCAAATTCTATATACCATTATTCTCTAAATTTTTTGTCGCAATTTTGTGAAAGGTTTTTACATTATCGTGTAGCCTTGGATCTTGGCTTAATATTAAGCTATCAAAGTTGGCCCTATTCCACAATGGGATTGAGGTAGGGGGATGTAATTTACCTTGTTTTCGGAACTCTTTGGGTCCAAATCGAAAACACCCTTTTTGAAGATGTGTCTTTTTCAAGACATTAAATCTTTAGAATTTTTTAAAATTTTACCGCAAAGTCTTTATTCTATTTGCTAGAAAATCATTAACTCTTTTCGACCAAATGTCTTTTATTTCAAAAGGTGTTATAAAGAGAAAACCCATAGAAAAACCTTTCGATCACTGCATTTTGCAAATTATTCAGCAATTTTAATATCTCACATGGTCACAGGCTTTTAGAATCCCGTGACCATAAGTTCTGTAGTAAATTTTAATTTTGTACGGAGTCAGCTAAATTTTTTTATTTTCGATGACACCCGATACCCCAAACGAAAGCTGAGAATCTTTTCTTTCAGAAAATACAGATTAAATTTTACAAATCGGAGAGACTAAAAAAGTAGAAAAGGGTAATGTTCTATTAAAATGAAAAATGAACTGACAGCGGTGAAAATAGAGCCTATTCTTTTTCTTCTTTCCTAAATCCTCTAATTTACAAAATTTGGTCTGTATTTCCTGAAATAAGACACCCTCAGCTTTCGTTGGGGATATCGGGTGTCATGAAAAATAAAAAATTGTGCCGATCTCATACAAAATTAGAATAAAAATCACCACTAATATTTTTAATTCTGAAACCCCGTGGTGGTAGCCAATTTTCAGATCTACACGATAATGTAAGAACTTTTACAAAATTACTTCAACATATAATTAATAGAAAAAACTAAATTTGAGAATGAAATTCAATTTCCGAGAGCGCTTTTTAGTTAGAGCCTTAATTTCTTGGTTTCGGGCAAGTATTAATTATTTTTTAAAGATTTTTGAGCAGATATTCCTTTGGCACTTTTCATAGAAATGCATTTGGCTTCACCTTCTGTCTCACGCTCGATCCAATCACATGCTTTCGAAACTCGAGCATATGCTCCAACATCGAACAGACGACCTTTTTTGTTGTGTTGGTATTCGCCGTAGGAGGTGACACCTACTTGAAACCATTTGCCATTGACGTTTTGGGTTACTGGTCCTCCACTATCTCCCTTAAGAAGTTTTTCACGTTTTTAATGGTTTTAGTTAAATGTTTACTGTTTCTGTGCCCCGACCATAGCTTCCTCCACAAAGGAAGTATTCTGGCAAAAATTTTGTCTTAGCGTCGAACGCTTTGGCCCAGTCACTAAAATAGTTTTTTATGAGTAATTAAATTTTTGAATGCATTTTCTGAAAAGGAGTTGAGGGGGCTTGTAGTTGAGATGCGCACACCCACATACCTTAGACACAAATCACTCGAAAGTGACTCTGGATGCATGAAAACATATGCGTATCAAGTTTCTTTCTGCGTTAGGCCCCAGTATTCAGAACTATGTTCAATATATTCTTGTTAGTGGGCCTTGTGTGATTAGTGGCCCCCTTTTATTCCATTTCCCTGCCAATACAGCCCTTTATCCGTTTATAATTCAAAAAGCGCCAATTTAAATTTTTCAAATTTTGACTAAAAAACTATGATACCATGAAACCATGATCACTGGAGCTTGGCAAAAAGAGTCTCTTTATGCCTTTTTGATTAAGAGTCTTGCTCGGAATCATGTCCAAGGTAAGTGAGTGCGCGCATCTCTAACTCTCAAGCTCCCTGCGCCCCCGAAGTGGGCTTGGGGGCTTGGAGTTGAGATGCGAACACCCACATACCTTAGACACAAATCACTCGAAAGTAACTCTGGATGCATAAAAATGTATGCATACCAGAGTTTCCTTGTGCGGTAGTCCCCAGTCAACAAAACTATGGTCAAATTCCATCTTTTTGGGGTATCCAGGTACCCTTTGAGGCTGGATTGCCTTGGGGGACCAAGACAAAAAGTCGAATTCCAACCCAATAAGCGCCGAAATAGCCGCTACAGTCAACCCTCGATTTAACGTTACCCCTAGGGACTGGCCCTAAGGTGACGCTAAATTGAGGGTCTAGTTTGACTTTTAGTTTGAGCCAATCAAATCAGTATATTCGTGAGTGGCGTTACAGCGAGGGTGACTTTTTATCGGGTTACCATATTTGCTCTAATTGCTCGACAGTCGAGCTATTTTTCAAATCCCCAAAAATCAGAAAAATTTCAGGTCGATCTCAAGATTTTTGGGTCAAAATTCAAAATGTGAAAAGTGGAATCGGTAGAGCTCGTGGGAGTTAAGAAACCGCTTTGCAAAATAATTTCTCTGGCCTGAGACATAGGTTTTCAAAGTAGGGGGTGTCGAGCAATTAGAATATGTCGAGCAATCAGAGAAAATACGGTAGGTCAAACTGAGGTTTAACTGTACTGTCATTCATGAAAGAAACTGATACTTACACGCATTTCTGAGAGCTGTCAAATGGAATTTGAGTTTCCTGAGCAGTGCCATGGTAGTCTTAAGAATTAAAGACTACTTTATTTGGTCACATGCACTTTGAAAAACCTTCTTTAGCCACATTTTGCTGATATCCCCAACCAGCAGTGAAGGCGACTTCTCCCACATCTTCTTTAAAGTCAGAGGCTAGGCACACTTTTCTGACCATTGGACCAAATTTCAAGGGTTCTTTTAACTGAAGTCAATAAAGAAGAAACTTAATAGTATCAAAAAAAATTTACTGTCAAAATGGCAATATCTGCTCCTAGTTGGAACTGTCTTCGTCCATCTTCATCCAGCTTGCGCACAGATGGATGAACTATTGCCCTAATTACGGTCTTGCCTTTGCCAAATGTTCCGTTGACATTGATTCTGCCAACGACAGCTTTGATCACTCCTTTGCCACTTAAAAAATATATAATACGCTCCCAAACAAACAGCATTGACCTTTGTGGGAAAGCTTTACTTGTTTTTCCCCTCGAACAAAAATCACGAAATCTACAGTTTTGACCGATAGTAATTTTGGTCAAAAATGAATAACTGTAGAATATCTCATATATCATACGAAAAATTCTACACTTAACCACTGGTCTCATCTTTAGTCAGAATGAGCGGGTGGTCATCCTAAGCCAATTTGAGCCTCATTTTCAAAACGGGACAAGAAGACGCCCTACCCCGCAAAAGTCAGAAATAAAAAAGTTTATTTGAAGGCGTTTTATGGTTTTAAATAAAGAAATGTGTATTGACTAATAACTTGTACAGGGGTCTCCATCTATACTTCATTTAAAGATTTCCACCTTTTCAGACCTCAAATATTTGAAAGTTTTGAGATTTTACTGTAAGCTCTTTATTTGCGATGCTCAAAACCATAGTTGGATCGCCGCCACCGCCGCCGCCGGCGGCGGCTGAAAATAAGGTCGGCGGCGGTGGCGGTGCGGTGGAGTAATGAGGCGGCGGTGGCGAAATAAAAAGTGCCTTCGATTTCTCAGATGGCATTTGACATCTTAGCAACACCAGCTACAAGTGCAGGAGTGAAAAGACTATTCAGTATCATGGCTATGCTCTCTTCAGGAAGAAAGACTCCAACAGGACCGATTTTACTAAGTAGCAAAACAATGCTTGTTTTAAATGGCCATCTTATAAAAATATGATAAAATGACATAATTTAAAATTTTACTGTTCTCTTACAAAATATAATTCTGTGACAAACATAAATTTAACTGGAAAATTTTTTTGACAGTGAAACGTTAGCTGGCGGCGCCGGCGCGGCGAAATAAAAACTGCGGCCGGTGGTGGCGGCAAGGCAGCGGCGGTGGCGGCGGCGAAATTTAGCAACATTTCTACGAGGCCGGCGGTGGCGATGGTTCTTCAAAGGCGTCTAACTATGCTCAAAACTTAGCAAGTACGAGATTAATTGGCAAAATTATAATTATTTTTCTTGCAAAGTTGGATTTTAAAATTTTGAGATGGGCATCCCGATATTGTATGACTACTGAACATTCTGACTTACTCCTGCAACAAACCATTCAAACAGTGAGAAGCGGTCAATAAATGTCTTTTTGAAATGATAGTAGCTGTGCAGGCTCCATTAGCCTTTTTAGTTGATATGCTGACATAGACTAACCAGGGCCATTCTCCTCTCTCAATGTCCATCCCATTTAACACCTAAATTCAAATTATTATTATTATTATTAGTATTGGAAAATTTTCTTAACGATGAGTTTAAAAGGGTATAGGATCTAAGAAGATGAAGACCAAAAGTTTTTTATCTGTATATTTTTTATGATCGGCCTACCTAATCCGATAAAAGTTTTGTGCTTTATTCACAGGGGAGCGCAACCACCATAAACACATAAATGAATTTTCGCCATAAGTTTTTTAATTTGCGATATTTTTTTCAGGATCTTTTTTTGATATGAAAGCTGAATAGGTGAGAAAGCGAAGGACTATGTTGCGCACACTTTATTAGGTAGTGTCATAAGTTTGAATACTTTTTTCAATAAGACTTTTTGTGGCATTGTGTTTTTAATAAGGTTGTTGACAAGAATAAAAATAATCCATTTCCTTTTTTTAATAAGTGACTGAAAAGAATGAATTTTTTAATTTTTCTAAATCCAATGAGTGCGATACACTTAATTTCCCCGAACATATTTGTGACCAACTTAGCTCAGTGGTATCTGAGCGGTGGTTATTGGTCATACGTTCGATTCCTGTATCCACACTTTTTTTTTGATTTATATGATTATATTAACTATATATGGACAAATTGTTGGCGTCAGGCACGCGGGTTGTTTACAGGTTGATTACTGCTTCCAAAGTACGTTTTTGCCAAAATAACGGACTACTTGGATGCCTATAACATACTGGAAAGACGCATATTTTGACACAAAAATTTGATTTTGTCCTAATACGCGCTGGCCTTTCTTACGCCTATGTCTTTGCCTAAAAAGGTGGAAAAAATGTAAATTGTTGAACATTGCTTTTCGAATAATTTGATCAAATTTTAAATTACCTAGTTTTCGTTTTTTTTTAAATTTTACCCTATCTCCAATAGCAGTAGGCATCTTTGTATTAGCTACTCCACACTCATTTTCATCTTTGCTTACTGCCTTCACTTTTAAAGACATCACCGAGAAAAATAGGAGAGAAATAAGAAAAAATCGAGCAGTCATATTTTGTATTGAGAATAATGAAAGAAATCATTATTTTTGCTTTTGCTCCAAAATAAATTTAATCTGCATCGATTATACACGAATATTTAGTTACAATATTATTTTTACGATGAATGCGCGCATTTTCTTTACAAATTAAGATTCCATTGGGAATGTTATTAGAAAAGATCGTGGCTATCAAAATACCTATAAAACTGTTTATTACCACTAGGCGTAAGCATACCGCTTTTTAAAAGAAACATCAATTTGAAAATTATTTTTAATGACCCGTCGAATTTTCTCGACTTTCTCGACTCTCTATGTAAAAAGTCGAAATAGACGCGTCGAGTCGGCAACCCTAGTGAAAACCTTAACAGTGAAAAAAACTTAAATATATTGCATAGCATGGTATAATTTTTACGTAGAAGAGACCGATTTCTTTTAGTCGGGATAGAGAGGGGCAGGCACATTGCAAATACAAAATGCCGTATTTCTTTTAAAAGGGACCGCGGAGACCTTTTTATTCAAACTTATTACTTTCGAAAAAATTATCGGTAGAATATGAGTATTTCGGGTGAAAATATAAAAAAGAAAAAGTTTAAAAGATGTGAGAGCTTAAGAGACATAATCTGTAATTTTGGAGATTTTTCCGAAGAATTCGGCACAGCCATTTTTCGACTTTTTTTCTACCGGATATGTTATATACCAAATTTATTGCTGAGCAATATGCTCTCAAATGGCGATCTCGATTCATGCTAAAATGTTCAGTTATGGCTTTTTATAATGAAGTAATTTTTTTCAACCATCGAAAATAATCTTTTTCTTAAAATACATAGGACCATGGGCGTACCAAGGGTGGGGCTAGCCGGGCTATAGCCCTCCCGTCAGGATTTTTCGATAAGGATTAGCCCCTTCCGTCAGGATTTTTTAGTCTTTTTAGCCCTTTTAGCCCCTCCTGTCAGGAAAAATTTTGCAATCCTGGGTACTCCTATGCATAGGACTGATCTGTTTTGTATGTGCTCATATTTTTTCGAGCTTTTTCTGCTAGGATTGAGTGAATCTACAAGGTGGCTGTAAAAAGTTACTATATTGTGCCGAAAATTTTGGACTTCTGACCAATTTAAATCAAAATCACAAATTTTGATGTGCGCATTTTTCTCAACAAATGCTGTTTTACCGTACCCCACCGATCTGGGGACAAAATTAAACTGCAGTTTCAGAATCTACACAAAAAACTGGATCTGATAGCATCAAACTGTAACACAATATCGAACGCAGCTCGGCCTATCTGGGTCTCTGAAGTTGGGAAGTCAGGCGAATTTTACCAAAATACACAAGGGTGACCAAGGCAAATTTTTTAAATTTTTTTTCACGATCACAACTTAAAATTCTGACACTAGATTCGTATTCAGCATGGTCAGTCTGCATGTGAAACTGCTTTAAATTCAAAACTCGTTGTCATATTTTAAATTCCTCCCAGGGCAAAATGATGCTATTTTCACTAAATCAAATGTTTTTTGCCTTGAGAGGAATCTGAAATATGACATCGAGTTTTGAACTTAAAGAGCGGTTTCCCATGCAAACTGATAATGATAAATACGAATCTGATGTTAGAATTTTAAGTTGTAATCGTGAAAAAAAAGTTTAAAAAATTTGCCTTGGTCACCCCTGTGGATTTTGGTAAAAATTCGCCTTATAACTCAAAATTTTTATCATAAATCGAGGTCGACATCCGAGAAAATATTGCTCGATGATAAATTCGGCGTAGAATGGTATATAACATGTAAAAATGGCTGTGCCACAAAAACCTCCAAAATTACAGATTATGTCTCTTAGAAAAATGATATGAACAGCGATGTCAAATTTGTTATCTGGGCTGAAAACAGGTTTCCAAAGTGTTTAGTGATCTTTTTACAGTCGACGCTCTCTATAAGATACACCCTCCGTAAGATGCAGCTTTCTATAAGATAGACCTGGAGAAGATTTGGTTGGCCTGAACTAAATTAAGGCAAGGTGACGTTCTACATAAGATACACTCCCCATAAGATACACCTGGGGTCGGTCCCGTGCAATAAATTTACACTCGATATAAGATACAGTCGAAAAAATTGAAAAAAAAATGAAATTTTTGAATTGCCGCCATTGCTGGTGGAAATTTTTGTTGCGCAGAAATATTTTTTGTTCATTTTTGTCATTGTTCATTTTTTTGCTGCTCAATTTTTTGTCTGTTATTTTTGACTTCTAATTTTCAAACCAATGTTTGATGTTATTGTAGGATTATATGCTCGTTTCACTTATTGTTTGTGTAGAATATATTAAAACTCTGTATAAGATACAGTTGGCGAAATAAAGCCAAATGCGACTCTTCATAAGATACACTCCCTATAAGATACATCTAGGGCTGGTCCCGAGGGTGTATCTTATATGGAGCGTTGACCGTCTGGTATTTGATTGCAGTCGACCCTTAGTTTAGCACAAGAACACCGGATCGTAATTTTTGCCTTTTCTAGAAGAAATATTTTCACGCTGATTTCCGTGGCGCTGGTTGTTTTTCAATAAAAATCGTAAAATATAGCAAAAAGCCGCTTGAAAATATTCTAAATGACGTCACCCAATGATGTTTTATTCGAAAGCACCAAAAATTTCCTGTCATACATAACTGGGTAATACCACCTAAATACCCTGTGTGGGTACCACCACCGGGCTATCACCGTCTGATTAACACCATCACTATATGGATACTACCGCCTGGATACCACTCTGTCCCCCTTGTAGTTTCAAAAAGTAAGTGCATAAGGACGGACCAAGACAAAACTCAAATTTTCGATAACCACATTGAATTTTTCTGCTCGCACTTATAAAGCACGAATAAAAATGAGGTAACGAGATTTTATTGAATATTACAGAAAACGTCTTTCAAGCATCAAAAAGTTATGTCTTCTTTGGATGTTTAAAAATATGTTATTATATATATTTCAAATTAAGGTACTGTTATTGTTGAGATGCCCAACATCAAAACAAATTTGCCTTGGTTCCTGTTTTTTTTAGATTTTTTATTCATCGCGCTTTAGGCTCAGGCAAGGGTAAGCCAGCGTATTTTAGGATGGACTTGAACATGAGTCCAATATATGTTTTGGTCGGTCTTAAGACGCTTAAGGTAAAAGACCCTAAGTTTATAATTACTTCTAGGACAGACAAAAATATTATTAGTTTCTCAGTTGCTTATAACAAATTGAACATTGACAATAATAACTAATAGAAAAGCAGATGTTTTAAGGTATGAAAGCTGTAATAAATCTCACTTTCTTGCTCAATGAATACCAAAATACCTTTAGTTCCCGTTAGTGACTAAGACAATTTTTTTATATCAAGCATTTTAGTTTTCTTGATATAGTTGTGTTATTTATTCTGCTCTGGCGACTATAGTCAATACATCTGCTTTTTATTAGCATTTATAAAATTCTCAAATTAAATTTTTTGTGTTCAAAAAATTTTTTCTTTCAGAAAAAAATTATTGTTAACACAGCAAGTATCTGAAACGAAAATAGTTGACTTTTTGAAATTTCCTGAAAACTTCAACTTTATCGGTAGTTTTTGCTACAAATTAGCATAATAGTTCTGACGACATTATCATATAACCACCACCCTCCATCCCAAAAAATTGAACTTATCTATCTACAAATAGTATTTGGACTACCGTCTGTTAATTTGTTTTTCTAAAAGGCTCTTTTTCTCCTAATTTTTGCAAATTTATGTCTAATTACAACATCTTAGCTCTCTTTTAAGTACAAATACGCCTCAAAAAATTTTCTTGCCCTCCAAATTAGAGATTGTGAATTTTAGCCTGGATTTTCGGTGGATGTTTGGATTCGAACCCAATTTTGATTTATAATTATAATAGGTTCAAACACGATGAAGGCGTCGAATAGCGCCTATTGGGCTTGATACAACTGTTGTAACAAAATCACTGCAATACTTTTACAGCCAATTTTCTAAATGGAAAATTTATTAAATAACAAAACTCCATCAATTTTTTCTCATTTTTGCATGTACTGTTTTGAATAGCATGTGAAAAGTATCTGGATAGTTTCAAAAAAGTCAGCAATATGCTTCACACACTTGTGAGGTGATTTTCAAAAATGATTTTTAAGCTTTAGGCTCAGGCAAAGGCACTTATGCACTTCGGGGAGGGGGGGGCGCATTTTATATTGATCTGAGAAAAGTGCTTAAACATCTCCTAAGTAACTTTTTTCGCTCAGAATGATATTGAAGCTATTTTCTGGCACTTTCCTAAATTTTCCTAGATTCTTTGTAGAGAAAAAATCAACCAAAATTTAAGTTTTTGCCTTGGGGACCAAGACGAATCAAGGTTTTAGTCAATTTTTGGTCAATTTTTTTTCTTTAAATTTAGTTTTTTATGCACGAAAGTGTCATAAAATAGCTTCTTTATCGTTTTTAGCGAATAAAAATTATTTGAGAAACGTTTTAACATTATTCTCAAATTAATATAAAATGCCCCCCCCATCCCCCGTAGTGCATAAGTACCAAGCAAAGTAGGCCAGCGTGTATTAGAAGGTACTCTAACATAAGTGTAAAATATGTTTAAATCCGTCCTAACATACGACGGCATACTATTGTTTAAGCTCAAGCCTCAAAAGTCACAAAAGTTATCATGGGGGACCAAGGCACGAAAACATACGGCTTTTACGATAGTGCCGAAATAGAATCAAAATTAGATTTTTTCATTTTTCATTTGCCCCCTTATTTTGAGGTAATTTTCAAAGAATTTTTGCAATACTAATATTTATTTTCCTATTACAACATTTCATATTGCACAAGTTAGTCGAATTTTTTTCATAAAATTTGGCATTTTGAGCACTTATACTAAGGTAAAGAGCAAAAAGTGTTCATAATTTCGAAAAAACTTTTCTTTAACAAACTTTTTAGGGTTTCAAATGAGCCGTAAAAGATAGTTTTTAATTAATCTCTACGTTGTTCACTAATCTTGTTCTGCCCTTTATTCACGATGGGTCAGACCATGGCCAACAGTCCTGTTCCACCAATTATTATTGCTTCTGTTATTGGTTGGCCATCTTTTATTCTTTATTTGATGGAAGTGTTAATCTTACTGACTAACTGGAAACAATTCAAATCTTCTTTTTATGTGCTATTCCTTATCCGAGCTTTACCTGTAAATTTATTTAAAAAAATGAATGTGCTCAAACTTTTAAATTTCGTAACCGGAGTGCCTACTACGGTTTTCACTCAAAAAGTTGGTTTAAAGGGGCATGCTCGTCGGCGATGGGAATATTTTAAAAGGCGGGTACAAGTGAAATTCAAACGCGGATTAAAATATCGTATTTTAGTAAAAGTCGATGAAAAATATTGCTTCCAGCTGGATCGAACAGACGACCGACTTCCACAGTAAGCCAACGCTTTTTATACTTCTGAGCCTTTTATACTTTTAGGTGGTCTAAGCATTTTTCACTATATATTGCCGGAAGTGCACTCAACACTTTTTTTTCAAAAAAATTCTTTTTTGAATTGATCTGGTACCCGCCTTTCAAATAGTCCCATCGGCGGCGAGCATGCCCCTTAAAAGTACTTTTTTCAGTGCTTTAGCATCTCTAACGTGTAAAAACATGTTTAAACCAACCCGTACGGGGTTCCGTTTCTCCCGCCATGAAAAAATTATGCCTAAATTATAAAGTTTAAAAGCATAGTTAATCGAAAAAACTTAGAAAACTGAATAGAAATATTACGTTGATATTCTGAATTCGCCGCATTATTTAGAAATTTTATTTTTTACTAGGGTCGAATTTTCTTTAGTTGACGCTCGGTATAAGAATACCTTAAAAGTTCGTTCTCGCCTAGAGTCCGACACTTTTTACCTAAACTATAAGTTGTTTTGTCAATTCTTATTTATCAGTTTAGTCTGAATATTGGGTTGTCGAGAAATTATCCAGCGTTTTAAATTCGCGGTCGAATTTTGTTTATTTGCCATCGTGTTTTTTATCGCAGATAAGATGCAACGATGGCGAATTTCCCAATTGCAATGGAAAGAGAGTCCACACACTCAATGCCGATGTGTACGGAAGCCCAGTTGGAACGTTCGGAAGAGGCAATTGCATACAAACGTCCACGAAAGAAGAAGCAATAGCAATAGGGTTGGGAGCTGCTCGAACATCCCCCTACAGCCCAGATGCTGCCGCAACGGACTACCACATCAACCCCTCATTAAAAAATTTTCTCAAGGGAGAGGAGTTCGACGATTTTGATGATTTGAGTATAGTCGATGATAGCAGAATCTAACGCATATTATGATAATGTGGCCTCAGATAAGCTAAATCATAAAATTACTGGTCATAGATGTGTGAGAACACAAATTTACGAGTTCCATGTTTTTCAAAACTCGTTTCCGCGAGTTCCATGTTTCTCGAAACTTAGTTTTCCAAGTTCCATGATTTTCGAGTATCATTTTTACGAGTTATAATTTCTCGAGTCCCATGTTTCACGAGCTTGAATTTTTACGAGTTCATATACAGCCCCTTTTCGGCCGAAAAATCAAAGATGTTGAACATAGTTTTGAATACTGGCGCCTAACGCATGAATAAACTCTGGTATTCATACATTTTTCATGCATCCAGAGTCACTTTCGAGTGATTTGTGTCTAAGTATGTGGGTGTGCGCATCCCCCGAAGAGGGCGCAAGGGCTTGAGAGTTAGAGATGCGCCACGCATTTATCTTAGACATTACCGAGTAGCGTCGAAATTTTTATACCTTTGCTTCAAGATCCTACTGATGTAAACATGGCCCGTTAAGTTTTTCCGATAGCCATGGATATGAGGATGATTTTCTAGAAAATGGGGAAAATGAAAGGAAGCGGATGTTTCCATTGGCGCTCATAGCAGTCATAGCAGCTCTATATGCATTCGCGCCCACCCCAAAAATATGCCTTGGTCCCCCTGTCCATTTTTTGGAACAAATTTTTCTTCAAAAAGTCGCCAAAAGTGTTAATGAACACTCATTTATTTGCTGGAAAAATATACATTTTTGACGCAAAATGTGCATTTGATGCTTTTTGATAAATTTCAAAAAAAAATTCCGAAATCATTAGGAATTTTTTTACCAAAAAACTTATTTTGTGTGAAAATAATTAAAAAGTTTAAATAAACTTTTTTGAAGACTTTTTGAAGAAGGAAATTTTTCCAAAAAACCAACAGTGGGACTAAGGCATATTTTTCTTAGGGTGGGCGCGAATGCACATAGAGCCGTCATAGCTCTTGCCCGGTTTCCATCTGTGTTGTGAGTGACACCGGTGCGGCACCGGCAGCTCACGGCACCGGTGCGGTGCCGTGAGCTGGTGCCGGTGCCGTAATTCTAAGATTTATAATACTGGGTTCCATCTCTGAGTTTCACATACCGAACAATGTTTTGCGAACAATATCATTTTTGAATCTGCTCATTTTTAACAAGAACGCACAAAAATGTTGAAAACCAAAATATTTCACAATAAAATGATGACTAAATCTCAAAAACAGGAAGTTTCAAGAATAACATTTTTTATATATTATACTTTCTCGATTAGATAAGACTCTTCAAAAAAAAATTTCAAAAATTATTTTATTCCATCTGACCGGTATTCCATCTCTGATAACACGGAATATCATCTATTTTGTTATGCAAAAAAGAGGTGAAGTGTATTTATGAATGAAGACGAAATTCCATTAAAAGAAGACATATTGAAATACAAACTGGTAATTATGCCAATTCATAGCGAATTTCATTACACGATGATAACTCTTGACGCTGACTCCAAGAAGATATCCTATTTTGACTCTTCTGATCCATCAAAGACGCAAGGCAGAATGTTTATGAAAAGATTTACTGATTACTTGGGCGTACAATGGACTTTTATACAGGAATATGTGCCTCAACAGCTACCAGGATTAGAAGACTGTGGAATATGTGTCATAGCTGCTATGGAAAGCGTCTATCTTGGCCGAGAAGTGAACTATCCGTCAAATATGATCAGTGTTAGACGGCAAATTGCAATGAATCTTCTTGACGCCGAAAACTGGTCTTCTTTGAAACTTCACGATCCTTTGCTCGATTCAATCGCTAAAAAAGCTGCTGAAAAAGATTATGCTATCAAAACAACTAGAGCAGAAGTGACTGACTAGCTATAGGTATTGGTGGCTGCAGTCAAGGAGTGTATCGCCTCCAAGAACCGTGCCTTCTTTGCTCTCGGTATTGACCTCCTTCCAGAATGGGTTCCCAAATGGGAAGAAATCATTGATGCGGATGGTGAATATGTGTCTGATTAGTCATTTTGGTTACTTATCTTTTATTTAAAAATAAATATTTTTGTGTTTACAAACAGATTTGAAAGATGCTGGATAATTTCCCGACAACCCAATATATAGCATGGTTTCCGATTTTGGCGATCATTTCTGAGGAGCACAAATTTTTTTGTTATTCATACCCACAAGGCATTGTCAATCCTATAAAGCGAAGAAAAAGTAAAAAAGGCAACGAATTTCGTAGGTCAGCGCAATATATTTTGCTATATTAAAAAAAATTGCACTTTTTGACAATTACAATTTTAAAAGAACATTAGAAAAAAAAATTAGAAAAAATCTAATTATGATAACATAATTTTGAAAAGTTTTAAGAATCTACTCAACTTTTTCTCTTCGTTTTTGGGAAGTCGGTTTGGTCAACTTGGCTTCTTTTTACAAGTATACTTATCGTTTCCGAGACTATTGTTGGCACTTCTATTTTTTATTCCTACTACAACTTTCATGCCGAAAATTTAGCCACCATGTTTATTTTGCTCAATAGGTACGGTATTAATTTATTGTATATGACTAACCCGTAGATTACCGGCTCTATACGCATTCGCGCCCATCACTAAAAATATGCCTTGGTCCTTTCTGCTGCTTTTTACCTTTTTTACAAAAATTGGGTGAGAGTGATGGTGCAACAGAAATTAATTGACCTTTTTCCTTTTAGTCCGACAGAAAGCTTTCATTAGCTAAGAAATACATTTTGCGAAAATCTAAAATGGACTTGAAAATTTCAAATAAAATCAGCAGGGGAACCAAGGCAAACTTTTGTGAAAATCCGAAAAAATCAACAGGGGGCCCCAGGCTAAGTCATATTTGTGGGGGTTAGGCGTAAATGCGTATAGAACCGGTCAGCTCTGGATATTGAACGATTTTATTGCTCTGAATGAAAACTGTTTATTTTCAGATTGACTTCAGTTCTAATGCCATTCCAACAAGATCTTGTGTTTTTAATTTTTAAATCTCAAATTTAATTTTTATTTTCAGATTTGGAAATACTTACTGCCCGTTGCCATAGCACTAATTTTCTTGTTGCCGTTGCCTTTCACATGGCATATTTTTGGGCTGGAAATGTTCGCCTCAGTAAATGTGAAAAGTGGAACATTTACAATAGATTATAAGCATTATCCTGGAGTGTGTTCAATTTTTTTTCAATTTTCAATTTAAATTTCAGGGAATAAGTAATTCAACATACGCCGCTAGATCATCAAGTGCTTTCTTAATAGTATGTGCGTTTATAAATCTGGCTACTGTGGTTGCATATAGCAGGCAAAAATGTCTGAACCGCCGAACAAAAAAGGCGAACCAAGTGTGGAGTTTAGACTTACTGTGTATGCATTTGTGACTTTTTTCGCTCAGCTTTTTATGGCAGTTTTTATGGTCGGTTAAGTTCTGAAATCTGAAAATGTGTTGTTGAAGCCGCCATTCGAAAAACTATGATTGCTGAAATGGTTCGTACTCATTCGGGCGCCTCATTTAGTTGCCACCATTTGGGCTCCATTATTTTATAATGATTTTTAAGTTTATGAAATAATGCGAAAAGACCATATCAACCTCAGAGCTAGTAGGTGAACCATCAGGTACCCACCTTAAAGGGTATTGGCTCTACATATCCACCTGAAAAGCCTAAGAAGCTGGATTCGAAGTTCAATATCTCATTTCATCCTATTTAACTTATCCTAACTGGAAGCCCCAATTCAGGCTGAACTGAGTTATAAATTATTTTAAATTTATTCGGGAAACACGTTCGACATAGTTCTAACAAATGCTGGGCCACCCCGCGCCTAAGGCTTTGGCTAAAAACCGGTTTGAATTTTAAAAAAGTTGAAATGAAATGATTTGTGATGGAATGAGTGTGCTGAAATCGTAGTAGTACCCAGGTTTTTAGGTGGCAACACCAGGTGGAAATGTTTAGTATTATCAAACCATGTTCAGCGCTTTATTTTGCGTAGGAAGTAAGATAGAATGGTTATCAGTACTTTTAGTTAAATACAAAATTTTTAGATTTTGGAGGTATATACCCTTTTAAGATGGGTACCCGGTGGTTCCAGCCACTATCCTTAAGATAACTTATCCTTTTCAGACTATTTGAGAAATGAGACAATCTTTATAAGATAATGGTGAACAAATAAAGGCGCCCAAATGAGTGTGTATGGCTGAAATGGCCGGCCATAATCTCTCAAAACTGGAATGCCTGATTGCCTAAGTGTAGGTTTCCTTACGAATATATAGCGAAATATAAGTTTTACGTCAAAATTTATTTCGAAGTTTTTTAAATACTCCCTAAGCCTGTTTTTACTTTCCTTCAAATCACTTTCTGACGCTACTGGCTTATAACCCCTCCCCCCCAAAAAAAGCTACTTTCTTATAACCCACCCCCCCCCCAAAAAATCGGACCTACTGGCTTATACCCCCCCCCCCAAAATCAAGTTTTTTCAGAGTATCTAAAAATCATTTTTAAGTAATAATTTTGTCGTAAAAGGCTAGAAAAGCAATTTAAAAGGGATTATGGGCTGTATTGGGAGGGGAAGGGAACAATAGGGGGCCACTTTTAGTCAATTTTTTTTGGCCATTCTTCGGCTGTCTTACCATGTTTTTCAACATGGGTCGTGGCAAAAAGAGACTCTATATGCATTTTATGATCAAGAGTACTTCTCGGAATCATGTCTAAGGTAAGTGAGTGCGCGCATCTCTAACTCTCAAGCGCCCTGCGAAAGCCCCGAAGGGGGCGCAGGGGGCTTGGGGGTCTGGAGTTGAGATACCTTAGACAAAAATCACTCGAAAGTGACTCTGGATGCATGAAAAAACATGCATACCAGAGTTATTTATATATATAGGCACTATAGAAGTGGCCCCTGTTTTGTCCCTTCCCCTCCCAATACAGCCCATAATCCCTTTTAAATTGCTTTTCTAGCCTTTTTACGACAAAATTATTACTTAAAAATGATTTTCAGACACTCTGAAAAAACTTGATTTTTTGGGGGGGGGGGGGTATAAGCCAGTAGGTCCGAGGATTGGGGGGGGTATAAGCCAGTAGCGCCCACTTTCTGATGCATATTTTCCTGCTCTGTCGAACACCAGGATGTAAACTTAGGACAATCAGGAAATTCCAGCGTTAAATATATTTCTGGCCATTTTGTTTTAAGCATATACGAAAAGTTATATAACTTTGAGGTTACGTGAGGCGGAGATTTTCACCGAATCATACATGTACACGAATTTAAAAAATATTGAAGTAATAAAAAACTGTCCGCGACCAATTCGTAAATTGGAAATAGACTTTGCCGTAGATGGCAACGGTCCTTCAAGCAGTGCAAAAAATTTAAAATTTAGATTATGATGTCTTTAAGCTCGGTATTAGTGCCAGCAATATATTTTTAACCAATCTTTTCTATGCAAGTTTTTATCAACTGCCTTGGCTAAATGATTTGACAACTTTGGCTATTCCAGCCTGGCTCATGCTCTGGGCCAGTTCTTCTATTCGTCAACTTATTTTGAAGAAGATTAGCATATTTGCATTTAAAATTGGTTTTTACAAACTTAGTGCCAGGCTTGTCAGTAAAGAAAGCAGCACAGTAAGAAGTCAGCTCACTGTTTCGAAGGCATGGAGCAAGTGAATCGAGATTTACAGTATACAGGTCTCTTTTGTGAATCCAGACGAAATTGTTCATGAAGGGCATTTTTCTATTGTAAATTTTATGGCCTAAAATTTTTTCTGGCATAGTAAGAGTATCGCATATTTTTTCAAACTTTATCCAATTGTTCTCCGCTGGCACCTCTCAGACACTGGCACCTCATCGGTCAACCCTTTGAAAATTTTTGAACTTTTTCCAAAATTTTTTGGTTATCTAGGCGCATAGGAGCCTTTTCCTAGTCGAATTTTATCTGAAAAGCACGAACTCGTTATTATTATGGCCAGTTATATCAATAAAAACCTAGAAAGTTTTACGTAGGACTTCATGGAAATAGTTTCAAAGCTTTCCACTGGCAGAAAAATTTTAGTTGTTGTGTTTTAGTTCTTATATTGTGTTTCAAAAAAGTTGGTTGTAAAATTTACAATGTAGATCGTTAAAAGGCCTAACCGGCCAAAACAGCGAATTTGTTTTTTTTCAGCTTAAAATAGTATGAAGAAATGCGGCCTATCCCTTAATGGGAGTTTTTTTGCCTTGGTCTCCCCTGTTGTTTTTTGTGATTTTTTAGGCTTTAGGCTCAGGCGAGGGTTGGCCAGCATGTTAGGACGGACTTCAACGTATTTTAGACTCATGATTAAGTTCGTACTAACATACGCTGGCCTACTTTTGCCTGAGCCTTAGCCTAAAAACTCACAAAAAAGCAACAACAGGGGGACCAAGGCAAACCCCCCTCCCCCCTCCATTGAGGGATAGGGCCAGAAATGCCTTAGGGAATAAAATTAAATTCAGTCAAAATTCACTAAAATTCGTGAAGCGATGAGCTAATATAGAATTGCTTTATTGACATTAATGAAAAACAAAACATTATTTTTGTAAAAAAATTAAATTTCAAACTTATTTTTATAACAATATTATATACAAAGTATTCGCCAAGTGAGATCATTATTTTTTATACAGTTAAGTCAATAAGTCTTGCTAAAGTATAGCTCAAACATGGTCCAATTTGTTATACCATCCACCTGTTGCTTTCAAGGACAGATATTTCAGGTGTGCTGCTTTTATAAGCTTGTTACCATTGTTTGGTGTCAAAACTGGTGGATGCGAATTCGTCCTTATTTGGGAATCATTTCTATTTATTTGGATTTGTTTGTTGTCGTGTACTTGTAGACTTGCTAATTTTTCAATCAATTTTTGCAAAGCATCATTTGTTTCTTCGATATTTGTTTCTTTTACTGAAAAATAAACTTATCAATAAAAGTTGTAAAAAGAACAATATTAGAAAAACTTACTTTTTAATTCATTTTTCAGTTTTTCTAAATCTACTTGATGTTGTTTATCTTTTGTTGCAGTTGTCTTATGTTTTCTTTTAATAACTTTATCGATGCTTCAGTCGGTTTATATTCTTCGGGTGTCATTGCTTTTACTATTGCCTGTTTATAATGCATTTGCCTTAACTTAATCACTTCATCATTTACAAGTCTCAACTCTTTGGCTGCCTTTTCCAACATTTCAATCAACTTTTCATAAGGTCTTTTGATAGCCTCTTTTCCGCTGTTAACTGCAGCTAATATATCTCGAATTTCGTCCAATTGCTTTGCATTAGAAAATGCAGCTAGCTTGTATTTGTTCCAGGTCACTAAACGGTGATTCGATAATCTACAGCTTCTTTTTGATTCCAGTCAATGACCTTATTTACTGCCTCTAATATGTTTTCTTTCACAATTTTGGTGAACTGGTAGTTATTTTGACTAAAAAGCATAGCAAGATCTTTGCCAACCTCTATTTTCTTTGCCATAAGGTACTTTTCATGTGCTGGGATTTCAAGAATTTCAAGCGATTCATACATTTTCGCCATTTCTTTTCGCAAATTTACTAAATCTTCAATATTTTTCTTCTCTTTGTCTAAACTCAAAATTGAGGGTTGGACAAAAAGAGCATTGCCCAACTTGTCTTTTATGTCACTTTTCACTAGTCTTAAGTTTTTTTGGTCTTTTTCAATTTTGCTTACTCCTGCTTCTATTCTGCTCAAGACTTCTTCCAAAACTTCCACTCTTGTAAATCCGTCAACCACAAATACAGCCAAGCAAAGCAAAAATATAAGACTCCTCATTATTTTAAAATCTGCAAAAATAAATACAAACTTTTTAAAGTAATAGAATTTCAATCAGCTGGAAATTGCAAAAAATACAAATTAAATCATATCTTCAAATGTTCAACTTTATATAAACACATCCAAATGTGTTTTTAACTTTTCCCACTTTCCCAAGCTCATCAATAACAGCGTGGGCCGGAGACAACTACACCACACATATGTCTTTTTTTGTTTTTCAGTCACGTTTTCACCAACCTCGACAAGAGCTAGCTAATTTTGACAAAGAAATAGTGATGTGATTGAAAAATGAGCAGCTGCTTTTTTATTAGAATAAGCGTGGGTTAGTATGTGGGGCGTGAACAAAAAAAAGCTTGTTAATGTTAACATGCTTCTTATACACTCTCTCTAAAAAAAACATTATAAATTAAAACAAATAACATTGTCACCATCGCAGTTTTTTCGCCGCCTGGACCGCCTGCTCAGAACGTCTTATTCAGAGCCTGCATTATAAATTTTTGTCCGCCGGCTCGTGGCCATAGTGACCGCGATAAGCGAAAATTGGACGGCCTCCCGTCGACTGTCTTGGCGTTTCTCGCCGGCCATCCGACCGGCTGTCATTATTTTTTGCGTTTGGCCGGCCGTCCAATATTTTGCCGTCCTCTGAAATTTAGCCCGGCTGTCTACGGGCCGTCCAAAGTGAATTTTTTTTCCGCCGCCGTCCACCGGCAGTCCAAGTCAATTTTTTCGCTGTTCTCAATATAGTGTACACGCACTTTGGATTAGTAATCAGTGGTTACACATTTATTGTTGACGTTTCAATTTTAGTGTTAAAAAACGATTATTTAAGTGACATATTTTGAGTTGTAACCAGTGTTCTCAATAGTCAGAGACAGAGTCAGAATTGAAAGTGAGAGTCAGACTTTTCAAAGTCAGAGTCAGAAATCAGAAATGATAGTCAGAAAATTTTAAATCAGAATCAGAGTCAGAATGACAATCAAACATTTCAAAATCAGAGTCAGAATCAGAAAGTTTCTGACTCTGTCTTTCAAAAATTCTGACTCTGATTTCTGATTCTGACTTTGAAAAATTCTGACTATCATTTCTGACTCTGACTTTGAAAATTCTGACTCTCACTTTTGATTCTGACTTTCAAAAATTCTGACTATCATTTCTGACTCTGAACTTTTTTTCTGACTCTGACTTTGAATTCTGACTTTGCTCACAGCTTTTTCTCATTCTGTCATTGGTACTGACTGTAGTTCTCGTGTTATAGGTTAGATATGTCAGCCACTATCGAAAGCTCTCCATCGTCGCAAGGCAGTTTTCGGAGCAAACAGAAAGGAGGCAAGAAACGTGGTGCCATCTGGGATCAGTTCGTTGAAGCGGAGACCAGTGCTGGTAAGATTATACGTTGTCGAGACTGCAACAAGGTAAATTTTGGCTTTAAGTCATCATTTACATGAATATTTTAGGACTTCAAGCATCCGTCAAAAGCATGGACACTCTCTAGTCAGTGGAGGACGAAGCATTCAGACAAGGAGCAGCCTGCATCACGATTGTCGAATTTAGCGAAGGAGTTCCAGCCATCAAGAAAGTGAAATATTCTGTTTTCGATTGACTTTTTCAATCTTTTCAAAATTTTAGAGGGTCTAAGTATGGAACGCTTATGCCGATGCAACCGCAATCCCGGGATATCCAGTAAGTATGCTTGCAAATCCGACAATGCTAGCGCTATTTTCTGCAATCAACTCCAACATTGAGGTCAAACTATTCACTTAGCAGTCTTGACTATAGCTTTCACTTTCATGCACCTATTTTAGTTTCCGCAAAGCTATGCCACGGTCAAGAATATTCTGCTGTCCAAGAGTTCCACGGTGAAAGAGTCTATCGAGAAATTTCTCCGCACATTGCATTTTCAACCTTCAATAACATGTGATGTATGGTCTGATATGGTCTAATATCGCAGTTATTGAACGATTCCTAGAGGTAAATGAAGAGGTTTGCAGTAATCGCGAGGGGTAAAAAAATGGTGACACCAAACTCAGCTGAAATTGAGGTTTTTTGTTAGTCTATCGCTTTCTTATCTCGTTTCGTTTTATTTCCTCAGGGATGTCTATAAACTTACGAATATTATGGTCAATGTGCTCATTCGAATTCAAGGAGAAAGTTACGTGACAATATCTCTCTGCTATGGCTACTTGAAAGCTCTCAAGAAGTCATTTTGAAGTCTAAAGCAGGGGTGGACACGGGCGGCCCGGCCGGGCTTGGCCCGGCCCGGCCCGGCCCGCCGGGCTTCGGGCCGGGCCGGGCCGTACCTGCTGCGGGCCGGGCGGGTCGGGCCGAAAACCTCCGGGCCGGGCCCGGCCCTGAAGCCCGGTTTAATTTCGTATTGAATTTCCCCGCCAAAACCCACACACTAGAGATTCATTATAGGATTGCCGAAATTACTGATTTTCGAAATCCCGAGATCGTTACCGGCGTTTTTTTGGTATCTTTTCTAATGAAAAGCGCTTAAAAAGCGTACTTTCTACAAAAATCGAGAAAAATACCGGTATTTTTGCGGTATTAATGAACGCGACAAGCTCTAGCATTTATAATCCAACCTCATCTATTGATGCGCTGTTTTTGCAAGAAGAGGAGGAGACTACGCCCGAGGATGAGGTCGACCGTTACATGATGAAGAAGTTCTCCAGCATTCCAAGGATCTCGGCGAGTTCTGGAGATGCAACACTGGAGAGTTTCCCCGTTTGGCAAAAGTGGCGCGAAGAATCCTCTCCATACCTGCTTCTTCGACCGAAAATGAAAGGTGGTTCAGGAAGTTGCGTCAACTGGTGGTGGAGTCTCGCGAGAAATTGTGGGCAGCGTCTATTTCCTCCATATGTATTGCCGATCATTGTTAAAAAAAAGATTACATTTGATTGATTTGATTTGTTTGATTTTGGGATATCAATAAAGACTCTTTGTTTTTTTCTCAAGAAATGTCGATAATTTTTTGACTATATTTGAAGTAGGGCTTCCGGCCCGGCCCGGCCCGGGCCGGGCCGGGCCGGGCTGAAGACTGAAAAGAAGCGGGCCGGGCCGGGCCGAACTATCACGGCCCTGGGCGGGCCGGGCCGCCAAATTCGGCCCGTGTCCATGCCTGGTCTAAAGTTTGTAATTGAATTGTCGTTTTCATTTTATATTGATCGTGTTTTAGGAAAAATGGTAATGGCATGGCAACAACGCTAGAAAAAATCCTGAGTGCTCGGTTTGGATGGATGTTAGATGTACTGGACTCCAGATTCGATCCTATCTACATTATAGCTGCGTGCTTTGATCCTAACACAGTCCACTTAGTCAGCAAAAGAGATTTGAGCTTGCGATCAGTTCTATCCAACCATTGGTAATATTTCAAGACTTCTCATAGAATTATTGATTAGACAGAATCCTAGATTGATTGCCAAGCAACTTCGGGACAGTCAACAAGCAATGTGCAACCGACAAATGAATTAGACCCGTACTTGGAAGAAATAGCACAAGAAGAGCTGGAACAAAGACAAAGCAGAGCAGGAATTCAAGCCGGAGCGAAATCATGAATTGGGGATATCTTGCGACGTGGAATAACAGCCAAAGCTTCAGCAAGGCTCTTCTATTGACCCACTAGTCTACTGGCAAAAGCTGATCGATACGTAATTTTCTGCCATTCAATTACTTCACTTGATAAGTTTGCTCTAGGAGTACAAGTCACTGGCTATTATGGCTCTCGAGATTTTAACAGTTCCGCAACGAGTGCACCTATCAAGCGCGTCTTCTCCTCAGCTGGTCTTGCAACAAGAGGACAAAGAAATAAAACTGAATTTTGAACTTCTTGATGCACAACTTGTTGTTAATTGTAATTCTTGGATGCAACATATGTAGAAAAACTGTTTACCTGTTTTAAAAAAAGTGCTTTGGAATAAATTGTTTCGAAAATCTATTGTGAACTGCATTTTGCAAAGAGTGAGAGAAGAAGAAAGTAAAATAAATAATATATTACAAAAGGTAAACGAATAAGTCCTGGTCGAAAAAACCATCTTCGCTAAGCAGCAGCACACATTAAGGCACTGTACTAAGAAAGCTATTCTGTTGTGTATTTGGGGTGACTCAAGTTTTAGTTAGCTGTTGGCATACCACTTTCGGAAAAGCTAGGCCTGGTAGTTGACGCCAGTACCCGACGCTGGAAGCTAGTCATATGAAACAACATAGCCAAACAACGAGCTCAAAATTTTTTCAAAAGTCAAAGCAACAACACTTTTCTATTGCTAGCAAAATTTATATAAGTCAAAAGAAAGTCCAGCAAAAAAGCAAAATGATGACAGGAATTAATTACAATTCAATGTCAGAAATAAAAGTCAGACTACCGTATTCTCTCTATTAGTTCCACACTCTCTATTAAACCCACCCCCAACTTTGAGGACCTATATCTCAGCTTAGAGAAAGGATTTTGCAAAGCTGTTTGATGCATTTTCTTAACTCCCACGAGCGCTACCGATTTCACTTTTCAGATCTTGGTTGAGCACCGAAAAATCTCAAGATCGAATTCAAAATGTCCGATTTTCGGCTGATTGAAAATAATCCCACATGTGGAACTATTAGAGAGAATACGGTATATGAAATTAAAAGTCAGAAATGATAGTCAGACAGTTTGAAAGTCAAAATCAGAAATCAGAGTCAGAGTTTTCAAAGTCAGAATCAGAAATCAGAGTCAGAATTTTTGAAAGTCAGAGTCAAAAGTGAGAGTCAGAATTTTTTCAAAGTCAGAATCAGAAATGATAGTCAGAAATTTTCAAAGTCAGAATCAAAAGTGAGAGTCAGAATTTTTCAAAGTCAGAATCAGAATCACAATTATTCTGATTCTGACTTTGAAAAATTCTATCTCTGACTTCTGATTCTGACTTTGATGTCATTCTGCCTCTGACTTTGGCATTCTGCCTCTGACTATTGAGAACACTGGTTGTTCACTAAGCAAGGTGCGCGATTTCAAAAGGGCTTCCAATGCCGAGTCTTCTGCCCTCCGCTTTATTAGTCGTTATAGAAAAAATTCTTGAACAGCACCAGATGCACCGGAATCAGAAGAAGTCAAGGGCAAGTTTTTCATAATGCCTTCTTTCTAAAATAGTGCCATCATGGTTGTTTTTGTTGCAACTTGAAACATTTCCATAGCCGTGGATGAAACCATGGATTTTTGCAGACGAAAAGGAAAAAGTAAGACAAGCCGTGCGAGAGTATCTAACTAAATTGTCTGGTAACAACTATCTATTTTCTAAGCTCTAATTACAAGATCTCAATTTATGTGTGTCTTTTATTTTCTTATTTCTGCTAGTTTTACAGTTAAACTTTGCCTTGTTCAATAAAATTTGAATATGGATCTTTTCGAAATTGTTATTTGCAATATTCTACTTATTGTGCTACCACAATTTTTTCCCGCCGTCCGATCCGCCGGCCGTCTTTATTTTGTTTTACCGGCGTCCGCCGTTCCGTCCTGACTTTTCACGACCGACCGTCTTTTCGAAAAAATGAATTAGCGGCCGTACGCCAGCCGTCCTTAAAAAAAATTCTGCAGGCCTTCGGCCGGCGTCACCTTTTTTGGACGGTGGCCGTCCGACTGTCTCACTTTTCGTGCCGGTCCGGATAGAGACGGGGACGGGACGGTCACTCTGCTCGTGCAGCGCTGACAGTTTCAAATATTCAGCCTCGAATGGTGCGCTATATACCGCTTAAAAATGCAACAAATCATACTTTCAACTTTTTGAGCCACCAAAACATGCTCGAAGGACCATTGCCGTTTACGACAACGAGAATTCCGACTTTTTGAATTTTTAACCATCCACTAGTTGGACCGACGTTGCTTGAGAGTGTCAGATCCGACAAGCTATAATACTTCCACGTCACAACAACTTTTTGATGTCTAATAATTATTACCACTTTTAGTACACAAATTCGAATTTTAAAGTTAGTATAAAAAATAATTTGAAAGACATTTCGAGCATTGTCGCATAATTTAACTGTTCCCGTGGCGCAATAGGCTTGAGAGTTTGAGATACGCGCACTCACTTACCTAAGACATAATTCCAGCAAGACTTATAATCAAAATTGGGCTAAAGTACACACCCAGTAGGTGCGCAAGGGATTTGCAATTCAGTCCAAGAGCGATTGTGTACGTTCCGATCTATTGTTTCCAGTGCTGCTCCGGTGTCGGCGCTGCCAGGAAAAGACAGCGGCGAGTTCGTGATCTGTGCCGGCGCCGGGGCAATAAAAAGTATTGGTCTACGCCGGCGCCAAAAAAATTTGACCTGCACTGATCCCGAAGCTGTTTTTTTAAGTTCGTGCTCCAGCGCTGTTCGAAAATTGAACTGCTCAATATTAAAAAACCATTTTTTTGTAAGTTAACAGCGAAAATGACATTCTCAACATGGCGCTGGCGTCGGCGCTAGGCAAATTTTTTTTAGATGCGATGCCAAGAGCTAGTGCTGTAGCCAAATTATTAAATGGAGGTGCTAGGCACCTGCGCTGGCGCAGTCGTCGAATTTGACGCTGGAACAGCACTGGTTGTTTCCGATCCGACTAAAAATTTGTTCAACGATTAATCTGCTTCACAGTCACCGCTTATGTTTAGCTATGGTGCAACTAGTTTTTGGTGGAGTTCGAAATTTTCACAGTGGCATGCGTTCTTTTACTTAAAAGGTGCGGAATTTCTCGGCGCACCTACTCAGGAGCATAGTGGGGCACTTTTTTGAAATTCGGACGGCGTCTCGTCTCCTTCTTTTGATATTTCTGCCGGCCGTCCTGCCGGCCGTCCTATTTTAAAAATTTTCCCGTCCGTCCTGCCGGCAGTCCAAAATTTCGGAAAATTTGGCAAAAATGGCAAAGAGTCAAAATTTGCAAAATGCTATATATTAGAAAGCCGATATATGTTCTCTAAGATTATAGTCATCGTTTGTTGGCAATACTAATTTTTTGATACTTTTTAGAACTCTCAAATAGAGTATCCAGTTGACAAAAATTACATTTTCGACATTTACTTCTCTTCGCTTCAATCGAGGTCGAAAAGCCACTAAGCTGCCAAAGAAATTTTATCTGTGTATGAGGACGCTATAGCTGTGAGAACTGCACAGGATTGGTTTTCCAAGACCTTGCTACAAATGATCACTGGCTTTTGCGCTGTCTCTCGAATGATATGAGGAGTGTAACCTTTGAGGATGAGGAAGATCTCGGAAATTGGCTCAAAAACCGGTTTAACACTCGTCTCGGGAATTTCTGGAGAAATAGAATCAATAAGCTGGTGGAAAGATGAGAAGAATCGGTCAACAATGATGGAGAATACATAACTAATTGATTACTTATTACTTTTTGCTCCTAAAACTACATGATTTATTCGGAAATAACATGTGTTGAAAAACGCGGGAACTTATGGGATGATCCAATAAAATGTTCTATTTGAATGAAACAATAGCAGACAACAATTTTTGAAAAAATTTTCGACTTACTTTCCTGAGAAAATACCTAGCTTATTTATCTACCCTAACACGGTACTTTATATCTTCATGAAAAGTTTCTGTCACTTTTTGTTTTTTTATTTGAAAAAATTTTACCTGCGACCCTAAATACCGAAATCGGTATTAGGAATACCGAAATGGTCAATTTCAATTTTTTTTCAAAAAAAATTAAGAAGTTAAAGAGCCATTTCATAAAAGAAAAAAAGAAGCATATTAGTGTAAAATAATCAGAATTTTTTTAGAATTTTAGATTTTTTTTTTTTTAAATTGGGTGAAGTGAAGATTTTGTTTTCACAAAAAAACCGGAAATACCGATGATCATCTGTAAGGTTGTCGAGTACTCGAAATTTTCGAGTACTCGACTAGTATTTGAAACTCGAAATTTTCGAGTACTCGACTCGATAATCGAAAAAATTACGAATAATACTCGAAATTACTCGATTTGAGTGCTCGACTCGACAACCCTAATCATGTATACAACCTATCTTAATGAATGCGCAAGTTATTTTCGCTATATGGATTTTTAATATGAACTCTCACATTTTTTTAAAATATATTGAAAATAAAATCTTCGTACACGTGACAAAAATTAAAGCTGGATTCAACGAAGACAAAATTAATAAAAACTCTGATCATTTATCTGGATCGTCTGTATCGCCGCCCGTGTTCCCTTTTTCCTCCGCCTCCGTCCGTCCGACCATCCACTTTTTAGGCGCTGTCCAGGACGGGACAGGGACGGACGCGCCCAGCGGACAGACGCCCCACTATGCTCAAGAGTCATTTCATGTAAAAGATATCTTATTACATTTCGTCATTTTACGTTTTATAATATACAAAGCTATATTTCGAATTGTTTTTAAGAATAGTCACAGGGTGATTTTTATAACTTTCACCATAACTTTTTGAATTCCGCTTTTCAGCGAGATATTTTTTTGTGAAAGCAGCTCTTAGGCAGAGAATGATAAAAAAATTGCTAACACAGTCCGCTCTCGATAAACCGGCACCCTTGGGGACCAGTTTCGGGTGCCGGTTTAACCGGAGTATAATTCCTTGTGAGTCTAATCAGTTTAACAGTTCATTCCGCATTTAAAACAACAACCACTAAGCATTATGAAGGAATCGATTGGTTACTCTGTTTTTGAGTGAAAGACACGTCCAATTTCTCTGAAAATGCAAGCAAAAATTGACGAAAATTGAAAAAATATTCAAAAAATTAGTGGTGACTCAAAAATTTTGCAAAATATTTTGAAGCCGGTTTATCGAGGTGATTCAGTCGGACAGGTCCAAGCTAAGGGTGCCGGATTATCGAGAGTAGACTGAAACACTTTATTTAAAACTACTACAAAACAAAAAAGAAAAACAAAACAACATTTTCAGGAACTTCAGAAAGAATTTCGAATTCAGAAAATTTGGAAATTTCCAATCTCATAATTATTCGGCTGCGTTCTCTGCTGTTCTGACATACTGAAAATCGGCCCTATCCCTCAATGGGAGGAGGGGTGGCTCCCCCCTGTTGCGATTTTTTGTGAGTTTTTAGGCTAGGGCTCAGGCAAAAGTAGGCCAGGGTATGTAAGGACGAACTTTAACATGATTGTATAATACGTTTAAGTCCGCCTAGCATAAGCTGGCCAACCCTCGCCTAAGCCTGAAGCCTAAAAATCACGAAAAACAACAGCGCGGACTTAGGCAAAAAAAACCGCCCCATTGAGGGATAGGGAGGAAAATTAAATAAGAAAACATCAAAAGAGAGAAAAAAATGTTCGAAAAAAACTTTGTTCCAACTCGTTTCTTCTTGTTTAGATAGCCTTCCTGGAACTTTGCGTACCATTCTTTGATTCTGTTCTGCATGGTTGTTGGTTTTGTAGGCTGTTTCATAAGATGTTATTAGCAAGTTCGGTATTATTTTGCCTTGACTAAGAGCTGCTCATTCGAATAACCATTCTTGAGTGCTTTTTAATATACGCCTAGCAGTGTGGCTGAGCCTATAAATGTGTTAAAAAACAAAAAACTGAGCAATATCTATTGTCACATTATTTAAAATGGTGTTTTATAAACATTTCTAATCATTTTGATACGTAAAAACACCATTTATAAAAACTTTTCTTTGCACTTTTCAACAGCTAGGATACGTTTATTAAAAATGAGAATAAAAGGTGAAGTGTTCAAAAGAAATCAGATGCGAAAAAAAGCAATTAGTACATGCGAGAATTTCATTACTTTAACTGGTCAAAAGATTAATTTCGAGTTCAGCACTTAAACAACATCTTGGCACAATGCTTTAGCGCAACTCAAGAGCTAAAAAAATCCGCATCACATAATAAGCTTTGAAAATTTGATCGTTGGGTTATGATTTTTGTAAATAATCAAGTTTTTGAAAAAACGATTAAAATCCGAAAAAAACTGGAAATTTTGGATTTTGGTCAGTTTTTTTAGTTTTTTTTTTTCAAAATGACATATCTCAACACTTATTTCTCATAAACTATTCTGTATAATGTGCTTTGTAGCTCCTGAGCTGCGCTACGGCATAGTGTTGCGATGTTGGTGAAACGCTAAGCTGAAAAAAAAAGTTTTGACCAGTTAATGTGATAAAAATTGTTGCACAATCACTGAGCTGTATAATTTTGCAATTGATTCCTTTTAAGCATTTGCTTTTGTCAACACGTCCTGTACCGATTGTAACCTTGGATTATTTAGATTCAGTTTTTCACGCTGATAAATTTTCAATAATATATGCACGAGTCTTTGGACGGGTCAACTGACCTAAACCGGTTTGAAAAAAACGACCATTTCAAGGAGAGTGGGAAATCTCCCGAAAAGTAGAAATCACATATTCCCGACTGTCTCTATGACTGTAATATGTTGAAATGACCGCCGTGATCTGCTCTTGTGAGTCGCGATCTATCTGTAGAAAATTACAAACTGGCTTAGGACTCGCAAAACCAACACTTTCCCACCTGTCAATTTTTATTTTCAACTGCTCAAGAAGTGTCATAGTTTTATACTTAGCTCAATGCTCGGTCAATATTTGTAGAAAATTCAAGGGCTTTAAGTTAGGCGAAAATCAGCACAAAAATAAAACAAAACTCACTTAGAATTCACAGCAGAAGAGGTAGAACCAGCTGTTCTCATAGTATTGAAATTTTAAGAGCACCTTACTTTCGCTTAAACCTGTCAACTTTTCAGTGAAAATTTTTGCTGGCATATACCAAAATGCTTAGCGTGAAACATGCAACAGGACTATTGCAAAGACTCTCAATACAACATGCCAATTCGAAAAATTAAAGCCAAAACAATTTGACATCACAAACCCAGGAAAAAATAACTTTTGGACAAGTATTTAGATGGCTGTGATATATAACTTTTATAAACTTTTCGCGCGATGGAGTAGGGTTGTGAGTAGGAATGTATCTTTGCGATTTTTTTGCTCCGGCTCTGGCTCTGAAATCTTAGTTTGAAAAATTTTGCTCCGAATCTTGCTCCGGCTATCAAGTTTAAAAAAATTTGTTCCGCTCTGGCTTCGAGCGAGAGCCAGAGAATTACACGTATATATTCGTTATACGCATATAAAATCTACATATATCTACATATAGTATTTTGATAGGATTCTCTGTCATCAATTTTATTTATGTCACGTTTTTTTGTGCGCCACAGTTTTTTTTGTGTCACACCTTTTTGTGTGTCGCACATTTTGTTTGTCACACTGTTTTGTATGTTAAGGCACGTTCACAATAAAACAAAATCTCGCACCACACCCACACTCTCTATTGTGAACACTCGAAATCCCGCACCCACACTCAGACCCACACCCGCACCCGCACTCGTGTTCACAATTGCGTTTGAAAATCCCGCACTCACACTCAGACCCACACCCGCACCCACACCCTGTTCACAATGATGAGTGTGGGTGTGGGAGCGGGTGTGGGGCGGGTGGGGCAAATCTCACTAGTTGTAAATCTCACACCCTGTTTTTAATGGGCCTTATTTTACTCCTTCAAACATTTGCTTCAACCCAAGGTTTTATTTCAGGCTTGTTTTTGTTGTTGTGTTGTATCTCAATATATAATTTTTGGTAACATCTCTCGGTGTAGCTCAATTACATCGAATTACTCCGATTGTCTACCTAGAACTTATTACCACGATTTTGTCAGTCAATAATTACAACATTAGATTACCAAGTGTTCAGTTCTTTATTTTTTCAGTACAATACGTTAGTATTATGTGGCAGCACACAGTTAATAGTACTCGTTGGCTTGTACTCAGTTTATGTTAAACAAGTTGTGGTACCCAGGTGATGCGCAAGGTGATGCGGTGGTACCTTGGTATATTAGTACGTCGTTATTGTAGTATTTGGTATATGTTAGTGGTGCACAGCTTGAGTTACCTTGGTGGCAGTATCTTAGTGAGGTACCTTTGTGTGGTGCTTGATGGTGGTACCTGGTGGTGCTATCTTAGTGTTGGTACCAAGTTGGTGGTACCTTTGTGATGGTACCCACAAAGTGTTACCTGGGTAGTTGTACTCAGTGGGTGGTACCCAGGTGACGTTTCCAGGTGGTGGTACCAAGTAGTGGCTTTACCTTGGTAGGGTACCCACGTGGGGGTGATTTAGACGTGGGGAGGATGCGGTAGGTAGGCGGCGATTCTTGTACACTATCAATTCGCCATCCAATAGTTCACCAACTCTAAAAACATTTTCTCTTTACAGAACCCATATCGGGTTAGTGTTGTATCCAGGTTCGACTGTAGTAGTACCTTGGTGCTTGTACGGGTGGTAGTATCTTGGCAGTGGTTATCTTCATGGTGGTATTTCATGTTACACTTCATGGTATCTTCATGTGGTACACAGGTCGTTCTCAAGTCAAATCCTCTTAAAATTTGCAGAAACTACCCCAAATCACACCAAAACAGCCTAATATTAGACAACACGTCCCAAAATGATTTATTTATCAACAAAAACATGTAACAGTAATAGGGACAAAGCACTAACAACGGTACATAAACAAATTTCAAAAATATTCTCACATTTTTCATATTTTATTGTCCCAATAGCGCATCCTGCCGTAGTCCAACTCGTCTCCAGGAAATGGTCGCATAATGTTGTCTCTCAAAGGGAACGCTGCATCTCCGACAATGAAAAGGTGTGAAAACATCAGTTCCAGAAAGATTTTTCGCTTCTGGCAGATTAAGGACCTTGCGATCAAGAGCCTCTTTGAAAGAGCATTTGCCGAAGATTCCTGAAAAGTCGGAAAGATTTGAAAGTCAGAGAAAAGAAGTCGCCTAGAAGAAGACAGCTCACCACGTCACTGTCCTTGCCATAATTCCTACATCTGCATACACGCACTTGTAGTCGGCATCACAATTTCAAGAAGCACAGTCGAAAAAACCACCTTTGTAATTGTAATGCAAGGAGCCAGTATTTGTTGGAGCATTCAGGAGATGTGTTGCCATCAATCGCGCCTTTGTTTAACTTGTTTTATCACAACTGCATTGAAAACCGTGAAATTAGCCTACCATTGTATTTTGGAGAATTCAACTTTTCCAGAATTTTGTAGCAATTCTATACCATTCTTCGGCTGTTGATGGAGTTTTTAAATACTTCGGAGCAAGATGTAGACGAATGGTCATCCTTGCCTGCGAAAGAGTGAAAAAATAATGATCGCTATGTTATAAAAAAATACTTTTCTTAAGCTCCTTCCCGATTTTTTCCCAGACGGCTCCATTCGATACTTGCTTCTTGTACTCCGAATGGCCTGTCCCACAGAATTGGATAGAGCAAGACGATACCGATTAGCTGCTTTCGAACTCTTCCTCTGCTTTGAGATCGTCACCGCTCAGATTCTTCCTTTTCCGACTAGCCATATTGCTTGAATGACGATGGAGATGTAAAATAACTTGAAATTATACATTGACAGATTATGGACGGATAAATTATGTATATGATGTCCATAGATAAATAGTTATGGATAAACGTGGTAAAAAGAAGAACAAATATATAAAATAACAAACAGAAGCAGGAATTTGAAGATAAGTTGTCTAGAACACAATACAATCGACGATTACTAGGTTCGGTGAGCGTTGGATTTCAAAATTCTCATTGTGACAGGGTGTGAGTGTGGTGTGGGACTGAGTGTGGGTGCGGGATTTTCAAAATCTGATTGTGAACAGGGTGTGGGTGTGGGTGTGGGTCTGAGTGTGGGTGCGGGATTTTCAACCCCATTGTGAACACGAGTGTGGGTCTGGGTGTGGGTGCGAGTGTGAGTGCGGGTGTGGGTGCGAGATTTTGGGATATGTGAACGTAGCTTTACACTTTTTTGTGTGCCATACTTTTGTTTGTGTCACACTTTATTTGTGTCAGGCTTTTATAGTTTACCTGTCAAACTTTGTACCCGCCAATTTAAAAATTTCCGAAAAGTGTGACACACAAAGAATTGACACACAAAAAATGGAGGCACAGAAAAGGTTGACACACAAAAAATGTGAGGCACAAAAAAAGTATGACATAAATAAAAGTGAAAAAATTTTTTGATAACAAAAAGTGTGACACACAAAAAAAAGTGTGGTAGTCGGTGGTGGAAACTAGGTAATGGTATCAAGGTGGAGGTACCCAGGTAGTTTTACTTAGTATTAGTACCATGAATATCAGAATTTTTTCTTCGTGTTTATTGTTCCAACCATCGTTTCGGTTTACGTTTTTATATATGAAATTATAGCTTTTCGATTTGTTTTTCGATATGGAACGCTTTCTGCTCTTCAACAATCAGGGAGATTTCGGTGTGTTAAAGTAATTGACTTAGAGAGACAATTTCCGAAATTTGTTGTTATACGGACGAGTATAGCAATACTCAGTTGCGTCCATCGTTAGCTCTTCTCCATGTTTTTTAAATTTTAATGTTATTCTTCAAGCCTTCTCATGCGATCAGTCAGCCGTCGAATGTCTTGCAGTTTACCAGGTTTAGTCTTTCACTATATTATTTTTGTTTTTGATTTGTGTCTACTAGGGATCGAGCCAGGCTCCGCCGCCTCCGCTACGTCTCAGGTTTGTACTGTTCCTCTTTTATTTCACGGTACAATATTAAAGTTTCAGGGACCAAAGCAAAAGTGTGGGGTAGGGTTCAATTGAAATGTGGGGGTATAGTTCAAGTGCTCCGATCTCTGTTTTAGGGATCAAAGCATGCTTCGATGCACCACCTTTTTCTCAGGTTTGTCTTTGTTATTTTTTTTCTATCCTAATGATTTTTTAAAGACAGAGCAGCCGTCACTGGAGCAGGTAGTATGCGATATTTTCTATTTTGAACTGAATAAACAGATCAAGTAAGATGTGTTCTTGCTCAACTCGCACTTGGATATGGTTAAGAAAAGGTGCAGAAAATGGAAAGGTGTTGCAAAGAATTCATCGTCTTTATTAGTACCTTATCAGTTTTCACTTTTTTGTTAACGTTTTTGCAAAAAAAATTTTTGTCAATGCTTTGTTCTTTTCACATCTTGACACCGGCAACTGCTTTTTGAGACATTCAAAAAGGCATGCCCACGCTAATGAGAGGCGGCGCCTGTGAATTCAACTTTTCCCCAATCATTGAACTTCTATATGGATTTTTTAACTTGGCTTGACTAAACAAGACCTTGAATTTTATTTTAGGTATGACTTTGTTAGAAACCAAGGTGAAAAATCCGTGCAGAATTTAAAAAAATCTTGAATTGCCGGGCACCACTTTTATTATCGTGGGCATGCCCTTTCAGAGAAAAATTCGGAAAATCAGATGAAAAGAGCCGGCTTTAGAATAAGCCTCGGCTTCTCACGGCTTTATTGGCTAGCCGGCGCTTAAACAATATTGAAACGAGCACCCTCATGGAAGTATCCAGGCAGTGTCACCCAGATAATGTACTTAGATAGGGAATTTATATTTATTTACAAAAGTAGCAGGGTGGAGATATCCAGTTAATGGAAGCCAGATAAATGTATCCAGATGGACGTATCCAAATAGTAGTACCCAGAGAAGACCTTAATGAAAGCACCTAGGTAGTCCACCCCTAGGTGGTACTACCTAGGGATATCTGGGTGACTAGAGTACCTAGGTGGTAGTACGCGGATGATGGTACTCAGATAAGCGTAACTAGGTGTAAGTACCAGATTGGGGCACCTTGATGGAAATAGTTATTTAGGTAAGGTGCTATGATGGTGCTACCAGATAAATTTACTCAATAATAGTTTACAGAGAGAGATACTGAAGTGTGTTTTATTTCTATTCAAATTATTTTTGAGGCGCCAGATGGCGCCTATTTGTCTAGTACAATATAATTTGCTCTAAATCTTCATCTGAAAAATCTGCTACGGATCTGGCTTGGGAATCATTGAAAATGAAAATTAAAACTAAAAGTTTCTGTTTCAAGTTTTTGTCGACTTCGAAGGTCAAAAATTTGGTCATAAAGGGCGAAATCACTTTGTGGCTAAGTTAGCCGTGTCCCCAAGCTGTCAGCTTTCGTTAAAAAAAAGAACGTTAGAAAAACTCGCGGTTTAAGAGGGGCATCTGCCAATTGCATTTGTTCGACACGAAAACTGCTGTTTGGCATGAGTAGGTTGGTGGACGGGAAAATTTCGGGAAAATTCCCGGAAAAATTCCCGGGAAATTTCCCGGAAAGTTTGAAGCGGGAAATTCCGAAAAATCGGGAAAGATTCAAAATTTTTCGTAAGTTACAATGTTTTCTTTTATATCAACTTTCTATTGTTGTTTTTGTTTGTGTTTGGGCTTATCATGCCTTACTTACAGATTTTCGATGTCTTCTGGCAGAAAAATTCGTGGAGTTGGGAATACTTTAAAAGCAAGAAGAGGATCTGAATGGGAAACGGGTGCCGGTCGCCTACTGCAAGTTCTGCTACAAGAAGGGCGCAAAGACTGGTTGCTATGTGAACATGCCACAAAGATGAAGAATCACTTGAAGGTAATTGTTGATTTTCTGAGTCAAAGCTGCGGTGGACTCAAGCGAACGGATTGGAGACTGAAAGACGAATTAATGGAGGTGAGCTTCCTCAAATATAATTTGTTTGAAAGGACCTTTAGATTTTGCGAAAACGAGAGGATTTTGTTAAGTCGGACGTCGCTTATCTGCTCGACATACTGGAGCCATCGGATCGTGGACAAGCGCTCACCAGTGAAGAAAAGCAGCCTGCATCGAATTACTGCCAACAGGTGCATCAGGAATCCAGTTTTTGCGGGCAAAGAAAAGGAGGTTTACTTTTGGTTAACTGATTAAAATGGACTATCCCGTTTGAGTTGATGTCTGAATTTGCTTCGTGGCTCGCAGGAACTGGAATCTTCTCCATGACAAACGTAAATACGCCTGGATGCGCTCGATTACAAGACGAATGCGCGGACGTGGTGGATGGCCTGGTTCAGCGACACTATCCTGTCCAAAATCGTGCAAATGCTTCACAATCTGCCGATCTCTGCTGCTCCACAGAAAGGACTGGTATTTCAGTGTTGGAATCCATACCAAGCTTCGTAACAGGTTTGCTTTTTTGTTTAAGTGAAGTTACTTTGGTTGATTTCAGAATGGCGGTGGATAACGGCCCCCAGGTGACGTTCATCAGCATAATTCATGCTGGAGTACGCTCATTTATTTAAGTCAACCGTAAAGAACAGAAAGTAGGAGAAGCGATGGAAGAACGAAATGAGGAAATTGATGAAGAAATAACACATTTGAGGATAAATTTGATCTATTTATGCATGATTTTGATTGAGTTGTTATTTTTTTCTGTATATAAGTTCTTTATCAAATTTCCCGATTTTTTCCCGACTTTGGGAATTTTCCCGGGAAATTTCCCGGGAACTTTCCCGTGTTTGAATTTTCCCGGAAACTACCAACCCTAGGCATGAGTTCAAAAATATTCCTAAATATTTTCTATTATTATCCCACAGGATACTCTTAGGGTAGTGTTTCGTAGGTGTGCCAGGAGGGTGAGTAGAGATGTCATGATAGTGGGTAGAAGTGCCGACGGAGTGGCTACGGTGGCAGAAGAGTGAGTAGGGGCGTGAGAAGGGTGAGTAGGCATACAGGAGAGTGGGTGCGTATGTGAAGGAGGTGGTAAAGTAGGAAGGAGAGTATTTAGGTAGGGTACGTTTGTCGCATCGCAGCATTCGAAATTTTAGGTGAGTAGCTCAAGCAACAGGTGAGCTTACCCACTTCAGAACGCTCCAACCATTAGGTGAGCACCCTAACTGTGGATACTCTAATTACTCGAATTGTAACCACAGGCGCACCCAGGATTTTCTGACATAGGGGGGGGGGGTGGGTAGGCTATAGCCCGGCTAGCCACGCCCCCCCCTGGTTA
The DNA here is from genome assembly GCA_004194705.1 of Ditylenchus dipsaci. Classification (NCBI taxonomy): domain Eukaryota; kingdom Metazoa; phylum Nematoda; class Chromadorea; order Rhabditida; family Anguinidae; genus Ditylenchus; species Ditylenchus dipsaci. The sequence goes on along the minus strand of SADC01000618.1, from coordinate 4,347 downwards.
CGCCTATAATTGTAACCCTACCTCTGAAGAGTATCTTAGGCTTCCCAAATACGTAGAGGGCATTTTAACCAGATAAATGGTAACCGATTTACCCAGAACGTACCTTGAATGTCTCTGTAGCATAATTTGTTTTGTGAGCGTCATGACAATTGAGATACTGCTTTTGTAAGAAGGCGCCTTTGAAGCGCCAGTCAATCTAGTTGAAACTTGATCAGCGTGAAAACTGCATCTAAAAAACCAAAGTCACAACGGTAGAGGACGTGTTAAGCACTGAATCCTGACACGAACAATATTTCTTACGACTTGCAAGTGTGTGCACTGCAAAGACACATGCTCTTCATCATTGTGTGTGCAATAGAAAAGCAGCACACTCTTTCGTGTGTGTATCATTGGCAAACAAAAAAGTCTCGTGCAACTCTACATTAATAACATGACTTATGACTTTTGTCAATATTGCAACAGAACTCAGAACAGAACTTGCAACAGAAATTGTTTCCATAAAGATATTTCAATGGCTCTCGAATTCGCTACACAGTCCGAATCAATCAAAATACATGTACTAAAAATGGGTGGTACTTTCTTTTAGCGTCAAAAGACGCTTTTTCTAGCGTCAAAATACTTTTTTCTAGCGTCAAAATTTTTCTAGCGTCAAAATACGTTTTTCTAGCGTCAAAATACGCCATTCTAGCGTCAAAATACGCTATTCTAGCGTCAAAAGCCAGACCCTTTCATCTGCCATCAAATGAATTTTTGCCGTGAAAATGCTTTTCTGCCGTGTAATAGCTTTTTCTGCCATAAAAATACTTCTTTCTACCTTCAAATTCCACTGTCAAAGATGTGGTCGTTATTTCCTGTTTTATTTCCTTTTCATTCTACTCAACCCTATTCCCACATCTTCAAAATTATACTCTACGCCACATGATTCAGACCAGACAACTTTTATTCCAAATACCACACTCCAAGAACAAAGCGATAACAATGAAAACAAAACATATGGACATAGCACATCCTCTCTTCACAGCAGGCAAACAGTAACAGCAGCTAAAGTATAGTTACCGAGTTTCGCTGTAGCTGTTGGATAAGAGGCGTTGACCATACCAGACAGAACTACCAGACATACAGACAAAACAAATAAACACGAACTTGGTCCACGATCAGTGTTGTTCCGGCGCCGGCGCTAGCGCCGGCGCTGCCGGTAAAAAACAGCGCGGGCCGGCGCTCGCGCCGGCGCTGGGGCAATGAAAAATTTGGTCGGCGCCGGGCTGGCGCCGGCGCTAAAATTTTCGTCCCGGCGCTGGCCCGGCGCTGTTTTTGAACGATTATGGCGCCGGCGCTGTTTCTAAAATTTAACAGCCTAAAATTGAGAAAGACAATTATTCTTAATTTTAAACTAAATTATCAGAACTTTGTGTTGCAATTTCTTTCATTTCTTTGAATATTTTATTTATTTTCTTTAATTTTTTAGTTTATTTTGTAGCATAACCAGGGTATCATATGCTATTGTTGAATTTTATTTTCACAAGACTATTGTGGACTACCCATTCTTTTCATGAACTTCCATTTCTCTAATAACTCCACCTATATGGACTTATTTCTCAGCATAAGGAAAATACAGGGTGTTTCGAGAAATGCACAGGATTTTAAATGGTTATAACTTGTTTCGAGACCGAATTTCTAATTTCTGTTCCTTCAACCATTTTCTCTTGACGGGCAATTCATTTGGTGTATAATGTCAAAAATACGGTTTTCGCTTGGTCCCTTGTGGTCTGGTCTGTGGGTGGCTCCTAGATGGCTAAAACCCGAAACAACAGGGGACAAGCGAAAATCATACTTTTGACATTGTACATTTAACGGAATTGCCCGTCAAGAGAAAACGATTGGTGAAAACAGAAATTCGTTCTAAAAAAAGGTTATAGCCATCTCAAATTCTGCGGATTTTTTTAACACCCTGTATTTCAAAATTCACTCATCATGAGGAACTAATAAAGGAATATAAACGGTATGCTGCTAATCGATATAAATAGCAAATAATTATTATCACTTTCACTGTAAAAAACATGCTGTTGAAAAAATAGGAATTTTTCATGAAATTTACAGCAAAAGCAAATTATCAAGCCGGCGCGGTCGGCGCTGCCATGAACGCGGCGCTGCGCGGCCCGCTGGGGCATTTTTTCAAGAGGTCGGCGCCGGCGCTGGCGCCGAGCCAAAATTTTTAAAGGGAGGCGCTCGCGCTGGGGCCTTTTCTCAGAAAGGGTCGGCGCCGGCGCTGGCGCCGGCGCCGATCCCGGCGCTGGAACAACACTGTCCACGATCTTTGTTCAGCTGCATCCATTGTTCGAGGCAGTTTTCATCTTCAAAGTGGGCGATAGGATGATAGTTCAGACCAAATTGACGCTTTCTCACTTGTCCAATTTCAATGAAGGCTTCCATGTTGGCTGATCAACTGAAATTAAGAATGAACACCCGTGAAACACATAGAAACAAGAAATGGCATATGAGAACACAATTGACGCTAGAATAGCGTATTTTGACGCTAGAAAAACGTATTTTGACGCTAGAAAAATTTTGACGCTAGAAAAAAGTATTTTGGCGCTAGAAAAGCGTCTTTTGAAGCTAGAAAAAGTATTACTCCTAAAAATCTAGATTCATAAAAAATCCGTAAAAAACGAATTTTTCCTGATCTTCTTATACTACGATTTTTTCTGGTTTGAGAGTTCCCTTTTCAAAGTCATCGTTAAAAAAGCAAATATTCCTATCAACATGAACGCAATAGATAAACTCACAAGATGAGACTTAAACAGTGAAAAGCATTGTGTCTAATCACTTTGAATTTATTGTTATTATTAGCATCAATGTGAACAATTTTAATTTGCTGACATTTTTTATTTTTGCTTACCATATTGTTTTGGGTACTATCCCGTTTACCCCATTGAAATCTTAAAAAGTGACCAAAAGCACGTCGCATGCGACTTTTCATAATTCTAATTTACAAATTAAATTTTTTTTCGAAAATTCGTCTTCAAACAGTATAAGTACATTTTTCGATTAATGTGCTTTCTCATACTTACAGAACCCATATATTGAAAGTGCTGTAAATGGCACCGGTGCGGCACCAGCTGCATGGCATCGGCACCGGTGCCGGTGCCGGAATTTTGAAGGTCGGTGCGGAATGCGGTGCCGGTGCCAAGATTTTCCAGGCCTCTGCGGTACGGTGCGGTTCCGAAATTTACAGCACTCAACTTAAATCAAAAAAAATTTTCAAAGCTGTTTTTTCGAATTTTCTTCACTGCCAAAAGCCTTATTAACTTTTAAGATTTTGATTGAGCATCTGAAAATTCGGGATCGATCAAAACTGTCTTGCTCGGAAGTATGTCTAGGTATGGGTGTGCGCATCTCAACCCAAGCCTTGCGCCCCCTTTGGGTGCGCAAGAACTTGGTTGCTTGGGGTTGAGTTTGGTGGCTTGGGGTTGACCTTAGACACAAATCACTCGTGAGTGACTCTGTCTGCATGAAAAAGTAAGCTGCCAGACTTTCTTTATGCGTTGGACTCCAGTTACAAAATATGTGTGAATTCCATCTATTGGGGTATCCAGGTACCTTTTCGGTTAGATTGCCTTAAGGGACCAAGACAAAAAATTGAATTTTGGTCAATGAGAATTTCAAAAAATCCATCTTTTGTGTGAAAAAATGTCAGAAAATAATTTTTTTTATTATTTTAAGCATATAAAAATTACTGAGAGCCGTTTAAACATGATTTACGAGAAATTTTAAGGTCGATTTCGAGTTTTTTTGGTTGAAGAGCAAATTGAGAAAGTGGAATTGATAAAGCTCGTGCAGTTAAGAAAACGCACAAACAGCTTCGCGAAAAAATTCTTTAGTCTGAGAATATAGATCCTCAAAGTAAGGGATTTCGGGTTAATAAAGACGTTGGCCTACTAGAGCTTTTGAGGTAAGGTAGTTGGTGTCTCACCGATTTATCTAAACATGGTATTCTACAAAGAGGCCCTATGTGCATTTTATGATCAAAATATTTGAAGAAACAACAGGGGGACGAAGACATATCTTTTCTAGAGATGCAAATGCAATAGAGCAGTTTTTTGCGAAAAAGTTATTAAAAAAGTGCTAAAAACACTGAATTAACAAATTAACATGAGCACAAAACAATTCCAATGATACAACATAGCGGACAAAGCATGCTTTTCTGGTACCAGCCCAAAACCAATTACCAGGCTTCTATAAGTAAAAAGTATATATATCGTAAACACTATGTAGACTTAACATTTTTTCAACAACATGGTCTTTATGCACATAATGAAATTGAGATTTTCGCTAAAAGACAAAGAAAAA
>SADC01000617.1:0-54133 GCA_004194705.1 Ditylenchus dipsaci | reverse complement strand
CCCCAAAGCTTTTGCAAAAAGCTTTTCTTGGCATAAAGAACTCAAAAGCTTTTGCAAAAAGCTTTTCTTGGCGTTTAGAACCAAAAAGCTTTTGCAAAAAGCTTTCTTGCATAAGAATCAAAAGCTTTGCAAAAGCTTTTTGGCGTTTAGAACCAAAAGCTTTTGCAAAAAGCTTTTCTTGGCATAAAGAACTCAAAAGCTTTTGCAAAAAGCTTTTCTTGCGTTTAGACCAAAAGCTTTTGCAAAAAGCTTTTCTTGCATAAAGAACTCAAAGCTTTTGCAAAAAGCTTTCTTGGCGTTTAGAACCAAAAGCTTTTGCAAAAAAGCTTTTCTTGGCATAAAGAACTCAAAAGCTTTTGCAAAAAGCTTTTCTTGGCGTTTAGAACCAAAAGCTTTGCAAAAAGCTTTTCTTACTTTTTTTTCAAATGCTTTTCCTGAAACTCCTGTTAGCAGTATGCCAAAAAAGTTTTTCGAAGAAACCGCTAAAAATGACCAAAAGCTTTTAGCAGGTAAGTTAGTAACCAAAATTGACAACACTGCTCTGGATGCATGAAAAAGCATGCATACCAGAGTTATTTATGCGGCAGGCCCAGTATTCAAAACTATGTTCAACATCTCAATTTTTCGGCCGAAAAGGGTCTCCCCCTTCTCCGGCTTTTAGCTTCGAGCCAGAGGCTCAGCCATCCAAAATTCTGCCTTCAGGCATAACCACCTCGGAACCCACCGGATGACCCTTGTGGTCCTTTTGAGTACTTATGTATTTGGGTCCTCCACAACTGCTGGGTTTGAGGGTGCTTTAAACCCTTATTTTTAGTGCCCCTGTTTTGTCCCTTCCCCTCTCAATACAGCCTTGAACCCTATTTAATGGCTTTTCTGGCCTTTTTATAGCAAAATTATTGCATAAAAATGATTTTGAATGCAAATAAAAAAGTTGGTTTTGGGGGGGGGGGGTACAGTGGAATAGAACCTTATTTTGGGGGGGGGCTTACAATGGAATAGTACCAGAATTTCATTTAGATGTTATCGTAAAGAGTGGTGATCCGTTAAAAAATCAAAAAGATTTCCACTTGAAATAAATGGATAACTATATTTAACAAATCGAAATTGCCATAACTTTTTGTAGAGGCGACGGTTAATTCGCCGACAGGAAAATTCGTCAATAAATCTTAATTTTTTTCAGTTTTTCTCTAAAATTTTGTACGAAGAAGCGTCTGAAATCAGTTCTCTGGTAAATTCCTCCTCCGGTAAATTGTTCTCAAAATTTTTGAGGTCACAGGTTCGAATGCTGTTGGTGGAAAACATTGATTTTTCTTGAAAACCAGTCAGAAACTAGTTTTTTTCAAGACCATTAATCCTGAGGGTGGGTAGGAAACTCCGTTGTAGCTTCCCTAACTAGGTATCCACCTCAGGAATCCAAAATTTTGGATTTAGCGGAAGTATAGGGGCGTCAAAATTACGACAACACCTTTAAAGGACCATCGCCGTTGATGGCAATGCCAATTTAGAGTTTTTGAATTGGCATTGAATTGGGGGACTGCCGAAAATGCGAAAAATGTTTTTGCGAAATTATTTTTTATTTGCATTCAAATTTTATGAATAGATGAGGCGAATCAACAGTTGCTAATGCTCGCTTAATCGGAGTCGACTAAGTCCCCCGATCTAGCATTGTCAAGCAACGTTGGGCTCGACTAGTAGATGGTTCTAAATTTTGAACAATTTTAGTTGTAAACAAAAAATAATTCGAAATATATTTTCGCAATGAAAGATTTGTCCGCCGCGAATTCAAAACTCGAAATTGCCATTGTCATCAACTGCGATGATCCTTTAAAGAATGTGGCTTTGAAGCCCCTTGCCTGGTTGAATTCCGTAACTAGCATTGTAATCTTTTTCAGGTCTCTTTTATATATATTATGCGTTGTCAAATGCGCGCCTTTTTTAAACACTTTTTTCTCGGCTGTCACGTGAGTAAGTTTTTAGTGCGAAAATCCTTTTTTATTTGCATAAGGAGAAGTTCACATCTCCCCCAACACATCCCAAGTTTTTTCCGTACAGTAATTTTAGGTTTGCGAAAATTTCAGTGGAGGCGCTTCGGAACTCATATAGAAAGGGCCCCCAAATTTTTGAAAATATTTGCCTTGGTCCCCCTGTTGTTTTTTTGTTCAGAATTCAAAATTTTATGATGTATTTGATGATTAATAAAATAATTATTGTGTTTGTTATGCAAATTTAAATATTAGCTGCTAACTGAAAGAATATAAAATTATATAAAATTGTAAAAAATTCCAAAAAAAACAACAGGGGGGACCAAGGCAAATATTTTCAAAAATTTGGGGGCCCTTTCTATATGAGTTCCGGCGCTTCTGTTAGTTTTTTGACCATTTATTCTAGTTCCGCCGATTTTTTTAAAAAGTGCGCGTAATTCTGACACACCCTGTAATTAGAAAGGTGGTATTTGGTGTGTGAAAACAATTTGAAGCCTTTTCCTTGATGAGTGAAAATGTTTAATGTCTTCTCACCTCTTCACTCATGAAAATGAGCATATCGTTTTCCCCTTCAGTTCGAATTTTTCGGTATAGTGGACTCTCGATTTAGTGTAGGCTCGTAATGACCGGGAAAAAACGGGCACTCTCTAATAAACGGACCCCCTCAACTTTGAGGACTTATATCTCAGAGCAGAGTGAATATTTTGCAAAGCTGTTAGATGCATTTTCTTAAGTCCCACGAGCTCTATCGATTCCAGGTTTTAGATTTTAGTTAAAACCCAGAAATCCCGAGATCGACCTCACAATTTTTCGAATTCTCTATTACTCTATTAAACGGGCATGCCGTTCAATAGAGTAAATACGGTAATTGCTATAAAAAGTCAAAATTAGGTTGTATTTGCAAAAATTGACCCGAATCTGGTACGTCTAGGACAAGCGCAAAGCTAGTAAAAAAGAATGTTTTTTTCTCTCTAGAGACTGATAGAGGAGAATTTTTTGATACTGTCGTACTTTCGATATAAGGCCCTCTGGGGACTGCCTACGGTAGGTAAATGACACAATTTAGCCGCACCACAATATCGCCGCGCACACAATTTCTGCCCGACGCTATTTAGCCGTGATCCTTATTTCGCCGCATATTTTTCAAGGCATTTAGCTATGTTTTGTACACTGGGGCCATATTTGCACGTCCGCCGGCAGAGCGCCGGCGGCTACCTTTCGACGGCGCCCGCCGGGTAAAATTATCGATTTCAGAGGGCCGGCGCTCCGCCGGTGGAGGCGCAGAAATTTTCGAAGTACCGGTAGCGGCGGAGGCGGCGGCACGTATTTTTATATACCCGATTTTAAAATAGATTCATTGCAGTTTTTTGTAAAATGTTTTTGATTTTTATTTTTATTAGTAACTATGACTTGTTAAACATGTGTAAAAAGGACATCAAGGTGCTTAAAATATGGATGAATCTGAAAAATCTCTCCACTTCTAGCTGAAAATTCTCGAAAGCGGAAAAGCGGAGACATTTCAATCAAAAGGTGGAGACTTTTCAGCTGGAAGTGGAGCGATTTAATACTTGTCCTTAAATATAATGTTATTATTGTAAGAGAACTTTTTCAAATAAAACTTATTTTTCCCGGCGGTCCGCCTTCCGCCGGCGGCTTGCCGTGAAACGTTGGCACCTTCAAAGCGCCGGCGGCTGTTTTTTTCACGTGTTGTACACCGTTCGACGCTGAATTCCTGGAGATTCTCCCTTTTCAAAACCCAAAAGCCAGGTTTTAAGTGTTCCATCGAGCTACGGACCTTAGAACCAAATAAAGTCCTTCTGAAAAAACCTTTTTAACAAAAATTAAATCTTTGTTGTCTTGAGAATGATTTCAAATTTGGCTGATCTGAGTTAACTGATTAAAGCTGAGCTTTAATTTGTTCTTTAAATTTTAGTATTGTCTGTTGAAAAAATGATATATTACCTCTATATAATATTCTGCATATAGTTGAACGTCAATAAAACCCACCTCGAGGACCAGCCAAAAGTGGGGATACATCAATGCGTTGGCGTGAAACTATATCTTTGTGACCTTATATCAAAGTTTGACTGTACTTTGTATGCTACTCCAAAAAAGACCTGAAACCGAAGGTCAGGTATTTGTGTAGAATTGTTAAGATATAAGCTTAAAATCGAGTCAACCTATCTTACAATTGTGATTATCAACCACTGATTGATTGACTAATGACAGTTTTTATTTACAAAAATACAAACTTTTTGTCTACTTTTGTCCTCATAAAAAGTTGGTTGACAAGTTTATATTAGATTTCAATTTCATCATCAGCATGGCATTAAAAAGGCTCAGAAAATTAGAAAATTGCACCCTAACTACATGGGATTTGAACGGTCGAATTTTTAGTGATTTTAGTGATTTTAATACAATAATTGACATATTGCTTTAGTTAAAAGGTGCCTGTAAGGCCCATTCCACCCTGTAAAAGGTAATTTTCTCAACTTCCAAGCAATCATACTGGCTTAATCACGTTTTATGACACAAAGACCAAAACAACCACATTTCAATGTATGAAGCAAGCTTGACAACAGAAAACGAGACTTGTTCAAAATAAGGCACATATATTTGGCGCAGCACATTCTTCTTTTTCACTGACTTTGTCTCAGCTCATATTGATGCTCGCTGTTAATTTCTAAAAATAAACAAAATATTTTTTCAATCTAAATTATCATTACATCTATACACTTTGGCAAAGCACGAGTGCCGAAACAATCTGCGCTACCGAAGCCGGATTTTTAAGCCCAAGAAGCTTCTCCCTCATCTCTTAAAGCACGTCTTTTCATGCTTTTTGTTGAAAAGGGTTTTGAAAATTTCTTAACAGTGTAACTTTAGAGGGCAACTTTGGGTGTTTCTCAAATATTGCAATTGACTTCAATTCTACAGTTTTCGAAAAAATTGTAGTTAATTTTGGTGACTGCAATTATCCTAATTATTTTAAATTTTTGCATAAAACTTCACAAAAAAGAAAAAGAAAAATCTTTAAATCAGACCAATCTATGATTGCTTTGGTACGTGTATTTCGCTAAAGTGTGAAAGGGCCTAAGAAACCACTTACAGAACAGTCGCTGCTTGGCAAAGTTGGCACGCATTTGCGCATCTCTCTTCTTGTCTGCAAATTTTCAAAAATAATACAGTCAAAAATGTTATTTGTATTTGACACTTAAAGGGGCAAAGCTACATAGGTTTGAAAAAGTAGTCTCGGTGGCAAAGTGAATAAGTTTCTGTGTTTTTGCCAAAATCATGCGCAGGTTCGATTCCACCTGGTGGCACGCTATTTATTTTGGTTTGTTTGACCAGTTCTAGGGTAATTTGGGTCGCTGATTCCGAATTTTTCGCGAAAAAAGTCGAATTACTCCTAGACATTGGTCAAACAAGCCAAAATAAATAGCGTGCCACCAGGTGGGATCGAACCTGCGCAACATTTTGAGTCATAAAACACAAACGCTTATCCCCTGAACCACCAAGGCCAAATTTCTGACCTTAGTAGCTTTACCCACTCCCCTTTAAGCTTCAATAGCTGTTTCTTGCCGACTTGAGACAGTAATAAATTTCAAGATGTCTAAAAGAAAATACCTCCTTCCCTTTCCTTCAAACGGCATTCTTTTAACAAGACCAAGGCTTGGATGTCTTAAAAACAAAATTACATTATCTGACTATTTTATTTCCCACAGTAACCTACTTTGAGGGCATTGCTTGAACTGCTCTATGGCCTTCTCGTACTTCTCTGCCATTTTGTAGGCACAGCCCTTGCGGAATATAGCCTTCTGGTTGTCTGGCTCTTTCGCAGAACCTAGTGAAAAACATTGTTTAGCCAAATACAACTTCTAGAAATAATACCAACCTTGTCGCAATAGGTGACCGCTCTAAGGTAGTCCTGCTGTTTGCGGACTGGTCCGTTCAAAATGCAGGCGGCCAGGTTGTTGTAACACTTGGCTATCAACTCAATGCCTTCCTTCTTCAACAATTCCTCTGGAGTGGAGGGAGCGTCTGATTCGACAACTGGCTTCTCCTCTTGAAGCATTCCCAGCATGGCTGCCATATTTGGCTTTTCACTAAAATATGTTGTGAAAAGGTGTTGGAAAAAGTAAAAATGTTGACTTACACAAGTCCCTTGATTTCAAGAACAGTTTGGTGGTAGAAAAGCATAGCCGTGCTAAGAAATTATCTCATGTTAATCGGTATACAATTAGAAGGTTTGAAAAAATGACCAACCTGAAATCTTTCTGCTTGTAAGCCTCATTGGCCTTCTTTTTCAGTTCGTCAGCCTTGTCCAGGGCGCAACGAAGATCAGCAATTTTAGCCTGCATATTTCTTGTAGTAAGTCTACAAAAAAAAACTGCATAAAGAACTCTAAGCTAAACTCTGGTTAACTGTATAATGTGTATCTTCTAATAAACTGTCTTTCCTTTTGTTCAAAACCGTGTTCTTGGCATTGAGTTTTAACTCATTTTTTGGAGACTTCTCACAGGCAAGTCACCACTCATTTAGTAGCCAGTGAGATGGGCTACAAAATGAGTGGTGACTTGCCAGAGGTAAGTCTTCAAAAGTCAGTCAAAACACAATTTCACGAACATGTTTTCCGAATTAAAAAGGGGGGGGCTTTTTTGAAGATATATAGTAAATAATAATTCTCAATTGTTAAATCGTAATTACTTTTAGTAGAACGTCTTTTTCAAAATTCTAGTTTCTTAATCGTATTAGAACTACTTGTGATCACGATTGGTATAATTGGTATAATGTCGAAAATAGAATTTTTTCTCGAAAGCCATTCCCTGTATCATTTGGGGCATTATTTTCGTCACTAAATCTATCTGTCACCAGATAGTGGCCGGAAATTTCGGGAATCATTGGAATATTGGGTTTTCGGCACTTTGTACGAGTCAGGAGAGTGGTAGATTTAAAAAAAAACATAGGAAAAAAATTAGCAGCTTAAAAAACCGGTACAACTTGAAAATAACCGGTATAAAAACCGGCTTAAAAACCGGTACAACTTGAAAATAGCCGGTATAAAAACCGGCTTAAAAAACCGGTACAACCATGCAGAACTAACTTTATAAACAAATAAAGCACAAGAAGCAAGTGAACATTGGCTATATTATCTTATATGATAGATAATTTGATATTAGATTTTATAAAAAAGATAAACTTAAAAATCCAGGGAATCGAAAAAGGTAGGCTCAGAGAAAAATACTCTTTGGAGTTGGGCTTTTACGTTTGGATACTATCCAAGTGGGTTCGGCAGTTAAAAAAGTTCAAAATAATGACTTTCCCCTCAAGACAATAACATAAAAACACTGAAAAATATATGAACAAAAAACCCCAAGTGCACCCCCCGCCCCTCCTACGTGCGGGGGTAGGTAGGGTACAATCAACCCTCCATTTAAAGACCATGCAACTTGATAAGCACAGCAATTTCCGAAATTTGAATTCTCACGGGACCAACCCTATTTTGTCAATAATGTTTCCGAATTGCTTTCAAAATATAGAAGCATTTACTAGTCGAGCCCAACGTTGCTTGACAATGCCAGATCGGACGGATTGGTCGTAGTGTTGATGTGCGTGCGAAAAATCGCAATTTTTCTCGCAGTCTGGCCTCGCAAGTATAAATCGTTTAAAAAACATTTTTTTATAAAACATTTTTTTCATCGGTCAGAGCGAAATTTGCAGCAATATTTTGAAAATAAATTATATCTTTATTTCGCTGGTTTTCACACTATTTAGCTCGAAACTTTATAAAAATTGCAGCACAAATAACCAAAATAGCAGGTCAAAACGACGCTTAAAAAATCAGAGCACAATATACCAAGCGTCGAAAGCCTAGTACTGATTTGGCGATTACGATGATACTAATCACAACAATACTCGCCAGTAAAAAGGATTCATCAGTTGCAAGAATAAATTAGGAAGCTTGAATCAGTGATTATGTGGATGCCTTAGCGCGCTACAACTAATGCAATTTTCATGTTCAGTGAGAGAATAAATTAGCAGTACAATCTCGGCCTAATTAATTTCTTGTTGCTAACTGGCTGACAATTACACACACGACATTTTTTGTTTGGCTGATTTGAGAGTCGGCCTATGCCAACAGGATCGGCACCAATGCTATGTAGGTAATAAATATCCAAGCTCCTCTCCAAATATTGCACGTACGTTTGTGGAACGACCTTTTGAAATTTTCGTTAAAGTTGTTTTACGGCTGCTCTATGTACATAAGATCTATATGTACAACAAGTTAGATGACACGTACCGTATTTCCTGTAATAAAGCGGCATACCGCTTTATTTTTTAACCACCGAAAATCCGAAAAATTCGAATTCAATCTCGAGGTTTTTGGGTGCTCAACCAAAATGTAAAAATTGGAATCGGTAGAGCTCGTGGGATTTAAAAAACGCATCAAACAGATTAGCAAAATATTTACTCTGCTTCGAGATATAGACCCTCGATGTTGGGGGTGCCGCCTCATTAGAGGGTGCCGCCTAATTGCACAAAATACGGTACTTAGATATTGTCCTACCTAGATTTAAAAAAAAACGGCCGATGTAAGACAGCGCCTTTGGCCGGCTCGAGGAGTGCTCTTACATAAGAGTTCGACTATACCTCAAGAAAAATTCTCTGCCAAACCAATATATTTATTCATTTTCGACAGCCAGGTCAACAAATCTACACCAACAACAAATTTGCATCACGTTTTTTTAGTCTTCAGCAGGCATAATCTTAAGCAATTCTGGAGGCACAACACCATCTTTAGGAACTATAGCGTAGACGACGAGTTTAGAGTCATCATCAGGGATGAGCATTTAGGTCTATTTAGTATAAAATCAGTGTTTTCATAATTCACACTGACATTGACATGACATGTCAGTTTAGCCAACCTGACATTTTTTAAAAGTGGTCGTAGACATAGAAAAGTTGTCTTTTAGAAATTCTGTAAAGTGCGTTAGATAGCTGAGGAATTTCTGATTAAGAAAGGTGTTATCAGATTATCAACCCGCCTATAAAAAAAAGCCGGAAAAAATAAGTGTCAGTTTCATTTTTAATGTCAGTTTAGCAAAAAAAGTCTAAACTGACACTGACATTTTTTTTACTAAACTGACATTAAAAATGAAACTGACACTTATTTTTCCGGCTTTTTTCATAGGTGGGTCGAAAATGTGATAACACCTTTCTCAATCAGAAATTCCTCAGCTATCTAACGCACTTTACAGAATTTCGAAAAGACAACTTTTTCTATGTCTACGACCACTTTTAAAAAATGTCAGGTTGGCTAAACTGACATGTCATGTCAATGTCAGTGTCACTGTCAGTGTGAATTATGAAAACACTGTATAAAATTAGACCTATCGTAGACCTATTTTTAGGTCTAAAAATAGATTCGCCAAATTTGAATTAGACCCTTAGACCTTAGGTCTAATTTAGACCTAAATTTTGGCGCGAATTCAAAATTTCTTTTTAATTTTTTCAAGATTATTGGTGTTTATCCTGATTCACGGCCTCCTAAAATTTGAATCCTAGTGCAGTTCAAGACCAACAAAACGCCAAGAATATTTTCTATGAAATTCAAATTTTTTAAACGAAAATTTTTATTTTGAAAGCAGGAGAAGAATATGCAAAAGTCGGGTAGTGAAAATTAGAAAAACAAGGAAAGCCAGAATCAACTAAACTATAAAGTTTCTTTATTGGCGAAACAAATCATAAACTCTGAAAGTCAGGCAATTACATTAAACACAATTGTAAAGAGAATAACGAGAACAATGTTTAGCCTAAAATACTCTTCAATTTCTCCTTCCACTTCTCATTGATGCCTTCCACGTTGCAAGCGCCTTCAATTGCAAACGCCTTCATCCAGAAATGATCTGAAAGCAATTCCTTAAAGATCAGGACGTATTGCAACGTACAAGTTATACCTTTGGAGCAATAGTAGTGTTAGGCTCGTCGTATATCCCGCTTGCATCCATCCGCAAAATCGTTCCCAGATTGTATTCGGCCACTGAATCCTTCAATTCCTCGCAGAATAGCCTCCACGCTTCCTTGTTCTCGCCTTTCAAATCGGCTGCAGTTATCTAGTAAAAATAAATTTATTGTGAGATTTGCCGACACAAGGGCACAAACCTTTTCAACGTCCATCGTAGGGAAGATGGATCCAATAAAGCTTTTGCAACGACTTATGGAGCATATTCTTCAGTAGTCATTGTTGCTTCCACAGTTCTCGGAGCGACAGACTGCGTTGTTATTGGCTGTTTTTGTACCACAGAAGCACGTCAATTGCGCACCATTGAACCACCTGAAAATACAAAAATATTGGACAACATAAACGACGGACGAAAAATGCAAAACACGGTTTTTTAACAATAATCTTTATACCAAAAGATAGCCCAGCCATTAAGCTACTCAAAAGTTGAGCTGATTTTCGTAAAGTTGTTGTTTCAGAAACTAGAGAACGTTTGAAGCGAACAACTGGCATTTTTTCGAGTAAAAATACGGGTTTTTGCGTTTTCCAACTAACTTTTGCATAACGGACCCTAAATTTGCATCTTTCGCATATATCCTTGGTACGGAAATGTAGCTGATTCATTCTTCTATCGTGCCTCCGATTTGTTTGAGAAAAAATCGACAGAAACCATGTGATGCAAAATTTTTTGAAATTATATGCAGAATTCAATTGTGATTTTGATAATTCCTATATTTTTTGAGCAAGTGATGGCTTATTTGAAAGCCCTTACTGCGAGGAATATTTTGGTTATAAGCACGCCAAATCCAAATAGGAAAAAGTCATATCAGGCGTACGAAACAGAAACACTCTAAAAGGGTCTAAAAATGGTCGTTTTTGAAAAAACTTCGTTTGGCACCTTTTCTCCCTAATGCACTAAGATTTGAATTTTAGGGGCCGTGCATTCTGAGTAACTTTATGTTACTTTTATTCTTTTAATTGTTTTTTTTCAAAGCAACTTTCTTAACACGGGAAGGCCCGGTGCGCCCATTTGCGACAACGGGTAGAACAGAATGTGCTGAACACGATGGTGCGGGTCCTTTTCCCATCGATGTCTGACAAAGTTGGTGAAAACGGCTTCGGGAAGTAAGAAATTGGGCATGGTCAAAATCCAGCTGGATACCCACATGTTTTCAAGTGGTGCTTCATGATCGTCATACTACACCCACATTCATAATATATCAAATTGACCGCAAGGATATCAGCTTTCAAATAACAGTGAGCATAGTAGATTTTTATTTGTGAAGTAAAGACAAATCACCACTTCTTTCTCGAGGTACGGATTTTCCGAATTCTCTTACTTTGATTTCTATGTGCCATAACTTTCTACACATGTAACTTTGATCAACGCGTTTTCCAGAATCTTGTAGCAAATTGATCAGGCTACATGTTGAGCTGAAATTTCTGAGAGTGTTTGTTTAGAAAGCCACTGAAAACCACACTCAAAATAATAAACTAGTACATTTTGTGATATTGTATTTTTTTCAATATTTGTTTGAATTTGCGCAACTCTCGATACGGGTTACCCTGGTGCGCCCATTAGTGACAACGGGTAGAACGGAATGTGCTGAGCACAATTGTGCCGGTCGTTTTTTGCTTCAAAGCCGACTTAAGTGACTGAAATAGGGTCTAGAAATTTATCTGTTTTGCATGATCGAAATTTAGCTAGCACCCACAAGTTTTCAAGTAATGCGCTATTATCTTCCTATTGCCCCCAAGCTCATAATATGTTAAAATGACCGCCAGGAACTCTGCTTCCAAGCTGTTCAAAAATACACTGTTTTTATTTGCAAATTTAAAAAAAAAACACTTGCTTGTCTGCGTGAAGATTTTTTGAATTTTACATTTTTACTTTATACGTACTTATGCTTATTCTACTTTTAATTTCTATTCTAGAATTTTTCACTACCTTATATAACAGTCGATTAGCTACAAAATTCTGAGGCGAGTGGCAATTTTTCTCTTGAGACATTGATAAATACACTTATCATTTAGTAGCTCGAGTAAAAGAAAAAACAAAATCAACAAGCCCAACATTTTGACCGAGGTTTTACTAGCTTTGTAAAAAAATTGCCACTCGCCTCAGTATTTTGTAGCTAATTGACTGTTACCGACCGGGTCGGTTAACCGACCGCGCGCGACCCTACTAAACACCCTTAAACCAAACACAAACCTGAAAAATAGAAATTTCTTGAAAATAAAAAATAACCCATTTTTCTAATTTGAAATTGTGTGAGCAATTGGGTTTGTTAGGACCAAAATCAATATTTCACTCACGCAAACCTCAAAGCGTGCGGTGGGCACCTTTTGGATAGGTGGATATCCACTTGGATGGCCCACAAAATTAAAATTTCTCAATAATTAAAAATAAACCATTTTTTCTAACTAAAAAATTTGTGAGTAATTGGGCTTGTTGGAACCAAAAGTGCGATTTTACCTACCCAACCCTACACCTGAGGTGGCTGCCACCTGGACAGGTTGATATGCAAGTAACTTTAGAGTAGGGTTATTTTCACCCGAATGACCTGTGAAGTCAAATGCTTCTCTGTCTATATCTAAAATTATAGTAAAATAGGTATGCCCCCAGGCGGATTCTTAACTTTAACCTCGGCGGATGATATCCAAGTGGTCGTCCACTTGGATTAATTTTTTTTCACGTTTTTGGTTTCCAAAACAACTTTTCTGCACTAATGCGAGCATGCTGAAGATGGTTTGACAGTGGGGAAATCACGTTTTATCAAGAAAGTTTTGAGTTATCGTAAATTCCTGATATTCAATAAATCAAGAGTTCACAATGACTCTAAAATTTCTCAAGAAAACGTGATGTTACCATAGTCAAACCATCTTCAGCATGCTCGAATTAGTGCAGAAAGTTGTTTTAGAATCCGAAAAAGTAAAAACCATTTTGATCCAAGACCACTTAGTTTGGTCACTCTGGGTGGAGTTCTGAGCGATTCTAAAGGGTGATGTAGAGGTTGCTGGTTCAAATCCAACTGGGCGCGTACCTTTTTTTATTATAACTTTGAGAGCTTGAGTGGTGTAGAGGTCCATATACTCATCACCAAGGTTGCTGGTTCGAAACCCTCTAGATGCAATCAGTCCGAGTAGCAAAACCTCGATTCATGGTCCTTGTCACTGGGTGCTTGACTAGGTGCTTGACATGGTTCGGGAAGCATAAGCCCCTTTTGGATGGTTTGGGTTGATTTGAAGTGGTTTTAGCAGTTTGAGATGGTTCGGAGCAAATTCGTATCTTGTCTTGTTCTTACGTACTGAACTTGTCGAATTCAACGATTCATGGGTTTATGGATGATGATTAGGCTTGGCAGCGGGACGGGAATCCCACGGGAATCCCGGTTTGGGAATCCCGAAAATAATCACTTTCCGTTCCCGTTTCCCGCCGGCTCAAAGTTCAAAATCCCGTTTCCCGGCCGTTCACTTTCAAAAATCCCGAAATTTTCCCGAAATCCAAATTCAAATTTATTTAATGTCAAAACGAAAAAAGTTTGATTCTAAGCAATTTTGCTTGTCATTTCTCTCGTCATTTCTGGTGGAACGTCTTCTTCAACGGGAGGCGGTAAATTCGTCCCCGGTAAATTCGTCCCAAAACCGCCAATTCAAAATTTCGAGCAGGTTCGAATCCTGGTAGTAGCAAATATTTTTCTAACTTAGAATTGTGTGGGAAATCAGGTTTGTTAGGACCAAAATTACGACTTTAATTTTTACTCCAAGTGAACGACTACTTGGTTTTGTGGTGCATGGATTATTCAACAGAACTGACGTTGGATCATAGGAATCGTAGAAATCATATAGAAATCATAGCTTTGATCACAGACCAAAATGTTACTACCCGTGTACCACTACACTAACTAAGTTCCTCAATCTGGGTACGACTACCTGGGTACAACAAAACCAAGTGGTGTCCACTTGGAGCAAAAAAATTTTACATTTTTCATGTTCCAAAACTTGTTTTCTGGACTGATTCAGACACGCTGAAGATGGTTTGATAATAGTAAAATAAGGTTTTGTATGGTATTTCTTGAGTATTGGGCAATAGTTGATTTTACAAATCTCGATTTTACCAAAACTCAAAAAATACTCGAGAAAACGGTGTTTTACTACTGTCAAACCCTCTTAGCACATCTGAATTTACCGCCGCCCGTACCTACCTGATGCTCTTCCTACCCACATTCGGCTTTACTAAGACTATATGGCTTTTAACAAGAAAAAATTGTGTTCCTACCGATTGGATATTTTTCTAACTTAGATATTTTGGATTCGAATTTCGAACCTGTTCGAAATTTTTGAATTAGCGGTTTTGGGGACGAATTTACCTAGAGCTCTTCAACAGCATAACGGCTGAGAATTTAGGAATCTACTTACTGTAAGCACAAGCTTTTTTCATTTCTAAAACCAAGACAGTACCACTTAATTGTTCCGGTGAAGATTTTAAAATTAAAGATCATTCTCTACATACTGTAACTTTTCTCCTGTGACATCTGTCACAGTATATTTTTCATCGTCTTGCAATCCAAAAAAAGATCCCAATCGAAACAAGATGACAAAATGCAAAACAAAATGATTACAGTAGTTTTGCATGACCAAAATGGGTTGACTCCGGAACTCATGCTGACTCCGGAGTCATCGATTTGACTCCGGAGTCAAGCGTGACTTCGGGAAGTCTGAATAGGCCTTTATTGATTTGTTTGTTTTGATTTGTTTGAAGAAAAAATCGCAGAATTTGGCTTTTCTAACAAATTCCCGTTTCCCGTCGGGATTCCCGAAATTTTGGAATTCCCATTCCCGTTTCCCGCAGGAGCAATTTTTTTTCAAATTCCCATTCCCGTTTCCCGCCCGGACCCCTAACTGCCAGGCCTAATGATGATGATATGCCGATTCACGAACCAGCATATTGTAGATCTTTTGAATTACTAGAAATACACGCATATCATGCGTATCAAGCCAATAGCTCACAAAATCAACAAAAAAATAACTCAGGATTGAAAAAAATATATAAAAATGTACAGAATTAAAAAGAAAATTTGAATTGACGCCAAAATTTAGGTCTAAATTAACCTAAGGTCTAATTTAGACCTAAGGTCTAAGGGTCTAATTCAAATTTGGCGAGTCTATTTTTAGACCTAAAAATAGGTCCAAAAAAGGTCTGATTAGACCTAAATGCTCATCCCTGGTCATCATCAATCCAACTCATTTTGGATAGTGGTAGATTTTAATAGATTTGATAGTGGTAGATTTAGTGGTGGATAGAGTGGTGGATGGATAGTGGAAAAAAATTATGACAATATATAAAACCGGTGCAACCATGTATACGTATTTCTCTAATTAGCCCTCCGGTGGGTTCATTTTTCAATCACCCGAAAAATCGGAAAAATTTGAATTCGATCTCGAGTTTTTCTGTTGAAAATTGTAATCTGAAAAGCGATATCGGTAGAGCTCGCGGGAACTAAGAAAACGCAATAAACAGCTTGGCAAAACATTCGCCCTGTTCCAAGATACAGACTCTCAAAGTCGCGGGGGTGGGTTATTAGAGGGGGTTGGCTAATTAGAGAAAATACGGTAACTAACTTTATAAACAAATAAAGCACAAGCCAGGCCTGTGCACGGGCCACTTTTTCGCGGCCCGCCCGGACATTTTTTTTTGGGCCCGGCCCAGCCCGGCCCGGATCCTATTTTTTTTTCGGGCTTGTAGTATAGTATAGTCAACTGTGAGTGCAATTTCTAACATATTCTAACATATTTCTAACATGATTCTTGTTGTTGCTTTCAAAGTGAAGGCAGCCTTTCCATTTTCCTGTCTAGATTTTATTTACTGGTGATTCATCTCTGCTGTAGAGCTTTTCTGTGCTTTTCCTACAATATTTCTCTTTCTCTGACTATTGATTGGTGATCGACAATGCCTAATTCTGCTGTTTCAACCTTTTCATTTAATACCGAAGATTTGGAGAAATCAATCCTGGATCTGACTACATTTTCTAAAAATGAATAAATCCCTTATCACCAAGCTAGAGATGCTGCTCGTGATGTTCTTCTCGTCCTCCATAAATTACTTAGCCAAAATAAGCAGTGCAAGAAGAGCTGGAAAATAATGATATGGACTCCAATGAAAGTATCAAAGAATGTCAAGACGATATTTTGGAAAATGGCAAGGACACTCTCATCAACTCAACAACAATTTCCAAAATCATCACTGACACTATTGTTGCCCATAGAGATATGCAAGAGAAAAGTTGCACTGCTATTATTGAACGCATGCCAGCGATGGAGAAATGAAGACGAAACTACCAAGAATGACACTGAACTTGTGAGAGCCATTGCGACTGAGATTGGAGTGGCTGGTGACCTTCGCCATGGCCATAAAAAGAATGGGAGACCCAGAATCATCAATGTTCACTTTACCAGCAAAGAATCTCGTGACACCTTCTTCTACTCATTCCGTAAGTTTCTCCCTAACTTTGCTAATGCCCCAGCAAACCTCCTTGTGAGGCGTGACATGACTGAAATTGAGCTAGCCAAACTCCATGCACTTAGAAAAGAAACCTTTGAAAATAACAAAAAATGTGGTCTCTTGAAGTTTTATGTATCTGATCTAACTGTAAAAGAAATCCATAATCCTCGCAAATTTTTCGGTAGTAGTCTAAATATTGTCATCAAAATTTTTATTAGCCAAATTTACCCATATTGTAAAATTTATCTGATCAAAGTTGAATTTATTCTTATGCTGTCACTTTATTGAAAATTTCGTTGTAATTTGCAAGAATCAAAACATCTAACTGATTAATGTGTAAGTGTAGCAGCCTATAAGGAGTGTGGACTTACATTTGCTTAACTTTGTACTTGTTTTAGTTGCGTGATTGTATTTAATACATTTGCGTATGAAATAAATAAATAAATAAATATTCAAAAAATCAAGCAAAAAATAGAGTGGGAGACTTTATTATTCAACATCACTCGAAACGCAATATTTTTTCTATTATTTATTTTCTAACACAAACAGAGAAATATTGATTATGTAAAAAGTTTCTCTACTCTTTTTCATCAATTGACTCATTGCTGTACCTAATTTTATTCTTAAAATACTCAGTTTCCAAGTCAGGAGTGAAATATCTCGGGATTCAGTCCACTTTTTGCAAAGCAGTTTTTCGCAAACAAAAATAGACAAGTTTTATCTTCAGAATTACTTACAATCATTTAAATCACTCATCCGTGATCGGAGCTAGCACTAAATGCAAAAAAATATTCGCAGCTGAGGATATTTTTTGGACCTGTGAGGCTAAAAATAGAATTTATCGTACAGGGTTGAACTGATTATGATTAAGCTTTATTAGGTTTGTAGTCTAGATTATAAGGAACACTTTGGTAGTTTAAAAACCGTTTTTTGGTGAATTAAACTTGAAATATGGCTAAAAGTATCTCAAAATATTGAATTTGAAAAGTTAGCTTAGTCTTGCAAAAAGCGAACTAAACTCCGAGATATTTTACTTTTAGCTACGTTACTTTTAGTTGTTACCGCGATAGTTACTACGGCCCAGATACTTTTTTGACTTGTTCGAATTTTATTTCTAAAAATTTCACACTATTACATAGCCCTGGATTTAAGCTTTCTAACAAGCCATTAATTGATTCAATGCGATTTAAAAAAGTTGCAGAAACAAATCTTTGTATGAACAGAACTTTCTTCAAACTTTGAAAATTCCAATAAGTCAGTCAACAAATTGTTGAAAACCCGAAATCCGTGACCAACATTTTGATACAAGACTTAAAATTTTTTTTAAAAAAAAGTTGGATTTGATAAGGTATATTTAAGACTGATAATTCCGGGCCGGACCGGCCCGTCGATTTTTGAGCCCGGCCGTGAGCAATTTTGAAAGTTGGACCCGGCCCGGCCCGTGCGCAGGCTGGCACAAGCAAGTAAACGTGGCTATATCTCTATATAGTATTTTGGTCCGGTGGGTGGGTGGTTGGATCACACTTTTATGAATTATCAAATTTTGAGCCACTTTTATAAGAAAGTCCGTGTTTATGTTTTTAATAATGGTGAAAACTTGAGAATCTCAGCTACAAAATAAGCTATTAACAGTAAGGTTGGAAGAGTGTAAGGGGTCGAACTGGCCCGGACAAGCTCTCAAACTCAGTTGCAATTAGATTTTAGGTTTGCTGTGAAAAAATTCGAAATTTTGCTCATTGAAGTTGAAAATTTGGGATTTTATGAGAAAATCTCAAAATAAAAATAAAATTGAATAAAAAATTTTTAGGTTAGCGCCGGAACCCTTGGAATAATGAAATTTATCAATAAGTACAAACACGACGTAGGCGCCGATAGAAACCTGTTGCCCCTTAGCGAGTTAGGCGGGTTAGGCGGGTTAGGTGAGTTAGGCGGGTTAGGTGAGTTAGTTGAGTTAGGCGGCTAGGCGCGTTAGGCGAGTTTGACGTAAGGCGGTTAGGCGGATTAGGCTACCAAGCACCAATCTTCCCGAAACACAAGGTCAACACCCCGCAACACCAATGTTTTCGACTGACATAGGGCCGATAGACGCCTGCTGACCCTGTGAATTAATAACTGGAATAAATAAGGGATTGGCGATACCATTCCATGACTGTGTAAGAAGCTATAACAGCTCAAATGCCTTGGCTCAATGAGAGCAGAAACAAGGGACAAATCAACTATGCCTTTCTGTTACAGGATCAAGGGCAAGTCTACCACACAATTAATTCACAATTAAATAATTCCTTTCACTTTTGTATAGAAAACAGTTTCCAATCAAGCCATGCTTCGCCATGACAATTAATAAAAGCCAAGGCAAGACAATTGATTTTGTCGGGATTGATTTAACAGACCCAGTGTTTCACCGCACACGGAATGACTATATGTCGCTTTTTCCCGCGCAAGAGCCTGGGAGTTCATAAAGAGTTGCTGTGAAAAGTGGCAGCCAAATGCGGTTAAAAATATTGTGTGGAAAGAGGTTTTGCTTGATTGTGAAACTGAAAAATGGTTGAAATTCCCTTGGGCAAACAGCTCATAAAATCCAATCACGTGAAGTGGGTTTACGCCCGGTTAGCACTGTAGTGCTGTACTACACTGAACTTCACTTTCATGACGCAGGCGCCGAGAGGCGCCAGTTCGCCTAGTAATTCTATATTACAACATGATAAATAAATTGATATCAGATTTCATAAAAAAATAAACTAAAAAATCCAGGGTAGGTACAATCAACACTTTTTAGGACCATGCAACTCGATAAGCACAGCAATTGCGGAAAAACACGACTTTGGAACCACTGTTCTGTTTCTCGGAAATAAAAAGTAAACTACAAAAATTTAATAATGCCATTTTGTTAAGCGTTAAAAGTTGTTAAAAAGATGTGTTATAAAAATTGAGCTCTGGCTTACAAAGTTGGCTAAAAAAAATTAGACGTTTCAGCACCTGATTATGCTTAAATTTATGCTCAAAACATGTTTTTAGGTGGCGGTTGACACTTTTAATATAAAAACTTTGACCAAAATTTGAATTTTGCCTTGGGGGACCAAGGTAAACTAACCTGAAAAGGTTACCAAATACCTTGAAAAATATAACCACCCTATGTGGTTATTGTTTTGATGTTCTATTTTTAATGAAATTTTGATGTGTTCTTTAACATTTTGATTATTTCGTTATTACCGTATTTCCTCTAATTAGCGCCCCCCCCCCAAACCCGGATTTGTACCAAAAACTTTATTCAACCGAAATAAAAAACCACAATGCTTCTCCTTCATCCATTCCTTGACGAGCTCTTGGTCCACCTTAAACTTCTTCGCTGCCGACTGCTTCCGTACTTCTTGGCCCAGGCGGTCGCTCTCAACTTGGTGGCTTCATCGTTCGCTGGGGTGCAGGTTCCTCTCTTTCGAAGCGCTTGAGTTGTCGTAGACCGTCGACTTGCCCAGCCCCGTCTCCTTGATGATCTTCGGCGCGTCCCAGCCGATCCGGTAGAGCTCGTCAAGGAATGGATGAAGGAGAAGCATTGTGGTTTTTGATTTCGTTGAATAAAGTTTTTGGGTACAAATTCCGGTTTTGGGGGGGCGCTAATTAGAGGAAATACGGTATTTGTTGAATACATTTGGTTATTTGGATATAAAAGATTTGGACCGAATCAGACCGGAAAAAAAGATTTAGACCGGAAATATTCCCGGAAATATTTCCGAAAAAGATTCGGACCGGTCTTATTTCAACCCTCCTTTAAGGTCAAACATAATCGCCTGAATCATTACGATGACATCACAAAATATTAGGGTCGGGAAGATGGCCATTTATTTGAAATCGGCCACATGGTTCCGACCCGGCCATGTCATTCTTCCATGAATTTACACCATTAAAAAATCAAACTCTGAAACTCTGATACTGAAACTCTTAAAAACTCTGATACCCCAGCTCGAGTGGCGAAAAAACTATGTGTAATAACTAGGGTTGTGAATTGTCCGGACAGAAAAGAATCGGAAGTTTCCGGACAGAAATGGACAGATTTGGACAAAAATGCGCATCCATCAAGTATCTTTATTTAAGCAAAAAACATAACAATTCAAGTAAAATCAGGCATAATACATCAAATGCACCGAATTCATCATTATTTTAAATCTGTTCGTTAATTTCTGTTTCGGTTTCTTTGATCTGCTGTTCTACGCGCGCTTTCTTGGAACTTGTTTACTTCGGGGGTGTTCTGCTTCAAAACACGTTTTTAATAAAGTGACTGACTACTTACAAGGGAACATATGGTAGTGTCCATGCGATATGGAGAAACCTATAACTATTCGATAGAGAATCAAAAATCCTTATTTGACATAAAGATTCTTTTCTGCGTCAATGTCGATTTCGGGGGTGAAAAATGCTGTACTTCATATGCTGTCGTCGACAAAGCCCTCGAGTTCGAACCCGCATGGACGCTTTTTTATTATTGTTTTATTTAATTTTGTTGTGTTTTTAAACTTTTTATGGTTGCATAATTTTTATATCTACTTAAACGATATGATGATAATGATTGTCAATGAAAAAATGAGAAAAGCACAAGGACAGCTCACAATGCAACCTTTAGCTGGTCATTGGTATAGTTATAGCACTGTTTTTGAACTTTGTCACTTTTTTCATTGAAAATCACTTTCGTTACCTCTTTTAGTGCAAATAAATAAAATTGTGACTAAAGCACATTAAAATGCAAAAAAAAAGTTAATCGCAGGTAAAAATTGAAAAACAACCTCGATGAATGTCACTTGCGAAGCCGTGTCCACCTTCATCATGAAGGTAACCATAAGGACTGTCAACAAAACAGCCGTAAATTAGAGAAAATGCCAAAGCAACATAATTTTTTTTCTCAAACAACACCGGTATTTGAATTAATTTTCTTTCCATTTTTTGGAAAACTTTCCGCGTTTTTTCTGTCCGGAAAGTTTTCCGGAAAACTTTCCATTTCACAACCCTAGTAATAACCAACCAAATATCGCGGCTAATTCAAACGGGCAATAATATGCGCACCGCATTCTACTTTCATCCAAAAATATCTCGTAAGTCCAAACAACTTTATTTGATCACTCAACCATAACACAAGGATATTCAACAGTTTACAACAAAAACAATAAAATGCATGAAGAAATCCTTCGCCTTATGAAGTTTATATGACGAATACCCAAAACGAATCCCGATATGTAATAGTTAGCAACCGTGTGTCGAGCAAAAAGATTAGGCAAATCTGCTTTTATTCCATTAACTCAGAAGTTAACTCTAGGAGAGGGTTCGGCGCTAGTGGATGATAGGTTCACATTTTTTCCTTGTCCCTTGTTGATTTTTTAATAACAAATGGTAACCCGATTCTTCACTAGCGCGGGGGTTCCATTTGAGAGGAAGTATGGTAAAGAGCAGCTCGGACTGTACACAAATGGAAGACATGTCGAAGTAAATCAACTGCAAGACTTCACAAATTCGGTCCTGCAATTCAGTTACAGCCATACAAATAAAATTTAGGTAACAGTATAGAATCCTCGACCTACTCGTTTTTACCTCTAACCTTTCCCCCCCCCCAAAACCTTCTGTAATATACCGTTCTTCGTAATTACAAAAAAGTTAGAAAAAGAGTTCGAGTCCATCCTCAATCTAAAAGTCGTCTCCATCATGAGTTTCAAAATAAGAGATGAACTAAGGTTTTAGGCTCATACATTTAGGACGTACAAAAACACGTTTCCCGAACAATAAAAAGCAAGAAAAAACAAATTTTCGATCATATGCACCAAAAAGTTTGAAATAAGTGTGCCCAGTCGTTGTACCCAGTCATAATGTGTACCCAGTCGTAGGTCAGTCTGAAAATCCACCCGAAATCCAGGTTAAAAGTCCACCATCTCTAATTTGGAGGACTTAAAAACTTTTTTTAAAGCTACCTCAATTTTACAAATTTGTGCTTAAATAAGAGCTTGAGTATAGAATCCCCCCCCCCCACGCAGAGTGATCGGATGAAGAAGATAACCTCATATTCGTGTTTCTCGACCCGAATTCATGAGAATTCATTCATTTTTTTTGATTCTGAGAAAAATAAATAAAAAAAAAAAAAAAATGGCAAAAATAGACTCCATATGCATTTTATGGTCAAGAGTGCTTCTCGGAATCATGTCTAAGGTAAGTGTGTGCGCGTGTGCGCTTTTACTCTCAAGCCCCCTGCGCCGCCTTCGGGGGCTTGGGGGCTTGGGGGCTTGGAGTTGAGATGCGCACACCCACATACCTAAATATAAACATACCACATACCAAAAAAGACGCTACCAAGAATTTTTTTTCTCAGAATCAAAAAACACGCGGCTTCTCATGAAGTCGGGGTCGAGAAACACGAATATGCAGTTATCTTCTCCATCCGATCTTTCTGCGTGGGGGATTCTTCACTGCAACCTTAATAAGAACCACGGTTTGGCTTATTTCTGCCATGTTCCACTCAATAAAGCACTTCAAGAAGAAAAGTATAGAGCTGTGAAAAGAGCGAAGGTAGGATAATTGATCATTTACATATGATGAACTTTCTCACCTACTAATTAAATTACAAGATAATGTTATACAAAAGCAGAAAAGGTGGAGAAAAAGCAGAGAGGTGGCAGAAAAAAGCTTCTTTGACTAATACTTGAAAAAACGTGCAGAAAAGAGCAAATCGTGGCAGAAAAAGCTTCGTCTATTCAAAAACAGATTATTAAAGAATAATGCGATATTCAAAAACCAGATTTAAAATATTTCCCCTCAATGAACTATCTAGATCAAAGCTATAATCACTCACATTCTGCCAATCATCATCACCCAAATGAAACCATTATATTTTTCGTCAATGAATAATTGACTTAATACTTACGCTTAATGATGAGAACATTCTAGTGAAGTTTTATTGGAGATATTGCTTTTTTTCGGTAAGACTGGGTTAATGGCTTGCGCTGACATCACATACATTTTCCAAAGTATATTCTCTACAAATGAAACGTCTTTTTACACTAAAGTTGGATTGTGTTTTAAATTTCTCTGACCATTAAAAAAAATTAGATGTTCGATGTAGAGTCGCAGACCAATTTCTATCCTTTTAATTTTCACAATCTGCTGTTTATAGCTTTTTTGAACAATGTCAAAAGTGGGTTTAGCCAGGAAGATATCAAAATTGTGAAAACACCTAATGAAATCGCCTTGCTCGCTGAACAATCAAGTGGTAAGAAAAAACGGTCAAACATCTATACAGTGACAACCCAAAAAGTTCGTTCCCGCCTAGGTCCGACCTTTTTTTGAAATATTTTATCAATTCTGTTCTGAAAGTCTAGTCTAGTCCCAAATATCGTGAGGATTCTGATTTCGCCCGTCGTTCAAAAAAAAAAACAGTGTGTGGTTGAAAAAGTAAAAAACTCGATATAGTGACACCTGTTTTCCAAAAGAGGTGTCACTTTATACCGTATTTCCTCGAATAACTCACCCTGATGATATTTTTTGAAAGCTCCACAGACGGGGAATTATTAGAGCGGTGTGAGTTATTATAGGAAATACGGTAACCTGAAATTTGTTATCTCTTAAAAAAAAAGTATTGGCAAAATTAATCCGTACGATATGGACCAGATTTTTTAGAACAGAATTGATTAAAGACTTAAAAAGAGGTTTAAAAAGCAGCAGACTCTAGGCAGGAAGGAACTTTGAGAGTGATCAATCTGTTTGACTGTATTACACTTATTAGTTCTTAATTAAATACTTTCAAATCTAGATGGATTGAAACAAGCTCATAAGCTCGTCGTCATGCCAGACTATTTCCGTTGGATAAAGTAGAGTGTCGAAGGACGACAAACATCTCCTTGTTGTCTATGCAAAGGCCTCATTAGTTAACGGCCTGCCACCAGAGATATACTGCAGCTCATACCAGGAATGAGATTTCGCGTCTAAATAGAATTTTTGATATACGCATTTTCACGAAAAATTTCAACTTTTTTAAAAGTTTTAAACTCATCACGTTAGCCTTGCGACTATAGTTTCTAATAAAGTGTCATTTATTGCATCATCTCAACAAAAAGGTAAAAGCATGAACCACATCAGAGTAACAATTTTGGGTGTAGTTTACAATCCCCCCTCCCACGGGAGTGATCGGATGGAGTGATAACATCATATTCGTGTTTCTCGACCCCGATTTCATGAGAGAGCCCGCTGTTTTTTTTGATTCTGATAAAAAAAATTTTTTTGAATTACAGGGGGGTAACATGGTTTTTTAGTCAAAATTTGAAAAATTTAAATTGGTGCGTTAAATCCAGTGGCTTCCCAGCTAATCAAGCCTTCCCACTGTATTTTCAGTGGAATCCAGTGAGAACTATTCACTGCCACGGGTTTAGGACATTTTTCCGTTGGACATTTTTCCGTCGAAATTTTTCCGTGGTCATTTATTGGCTGTAATTTTTTCGTGATTGAAAAAACGAATTGTGTTAGTACCGTTTTGTAGCTCAGGTCAAGGGCTTCAAAATGAGCTATCAACAATCACGTTCGATTGCAAAATTTTTGATAAAATGCCCAGTCTGACACCGAGTCTCCAATTTCGACGGAAAAATGTCAACAACTCCCTTTTAAGTTTCAGATTGGACATTTTTATCCAAAATTTTGCAATCAGACATTGATCGTTAATGGCTCATTTTGAAGTTCTGAATCTTAGCTACAAAACGTACTAACAGAATCATTTTCTCGATCTAGAAAAAAAGTACAGCCAAAAAATGACCGCGAACAATTTGACGGTATACGCAATTTACTTTTTTTGCATTTTTTTTTTTTTGCTTTTTTCCTTTTTTTGCATTTGCAAAAAAAAAGCGCAACGTCCCTTTACCCAATTTTTACTGAAAGTGAGAGTCAAAAAAGTCATTGGTACATTGAAAGTTAGAGTGCGAGTGAAAGTAAGACTGAGAGGCAATTTTTTTCTATTGGACAACACTGAGGTTGAGAGCAGTGCTTTAAATCCCGGGCGGCACCGGCCCGCACCGGCACGCGGGCCCGGTGCGGTGCTGGTGCCGAAAATTTCAGAGGTCGGTGCGGTGCCCGAAATTTCAGAGGTCGGTGCCGAACCGGTGCCGCACCAGCAAGTGGTATGTATCATACCCGCACAGCTAACTAAGTTATAATCGCCTCGAAACAAAAACAATAATGTCGACAATTGTTCATTTTTGCAATTTAGCTGAAAAATTTCAAAATTAAAATGATAATTTTTTAACATATATAAAAAATGTCCGTTGCGACACCGGCACCGCATCGCCGGTGCCCGGTGCCGAAAATTTGGAGGTCGGTGCCCGGTGCGGTGCCGGTGCCGAAATTCAAAATTTACAGCACTGGTTGAGAGTGAAAGGCAGAGTGAGAGTGAAAGGCAGAGTGAGAATGAAAGGAGAAATCGCTTTTGGATACGGTGGCCTTACAGGACACGAAACTACTTCAGGACTGGGTTTCTATTTCAAATCGTGTTCAGGACACGATTCTGAATAGGGTGATGATACCTTCAAAAGTTATTCCAGTGAAGAAAAAATAATTTCTGCATGAATTCACCATCGGGTTCGACACCTGTAACTTTCAAAAATTGCGCAAATGAGTTTCGCGCAAATGAGTAGTAACGAAATTTTCGAGTACTCGACTCGATATTCGCGAACTCTAAAAAAATATCGAATAATACTCGAAATTTACTCGATTTCGAGTACTCGACTCGACAACCCTAGAAATGAGGAAATCTGGGAGAAAAAAAGTGAATCTGGGACAGAAAAAGTGAATCTGTGACAAAAACAAGTGAATCTTCGACAGAAAAAAAGTATTGCCTAATCGAATATCATTTATGATTCATCTTTGACAGTGTAATACAAAAAATAACGGTATGAACAAAATTGGGCTTGAGTTTACAATCCCCCCCCCCCACTGCGAGTGATCGGATTTAAAAAATAACATCATAAATTCGTGTTTCCGACCATCCGATTCAATGAGAAATGCGGCTGTTTTTGTGGTTCTGAAGAAAAAAAAAATTCGAACCACAGGGGGGGGGGTCTATCATGGTTTTAGTCAAAATTTGAAAAATTTAAATTGGCGCCTTTTGAATTCGAAGGAATAAGGGCTGGTAATAGGGAGGGGAATGGAAAAAGAGATGGCTACTAATCACACAGGTACACTAACAAAGAGATGTTGAACATAAGTTTGTTGACTGGCCTACCGCATAACAAACTCTGGTATGCATGCTTTTTCATGCATTCCAGAGTCGCTTCGAGTGATTTGTGTCTAAGGTATGTGGGTGTTGCGCATCTTAACTCCAAGTTCCAAAACCCCGGAGTGTGCTCGGGGGCTTGATAGTTAGAGATTCGCGCACTCACTCACTTTAGACATGATTCTGAGAAGTACTGTTGATCATAAAAATGCATATAGAGGCTTTTTTGCTACGGCCCATTTTGAAAAACATGGTAATACAGGCGAAAACAGTCAAATATTCACTTTTAAACGTTTCGCCATAAGATTGCAACTCTTTTATTCCCTTCCCTCCCAATACAGCCCTTATGCCTTTTAAAAATTCAAAAGGCGCCAATATGAAAACATTTTTTTTCAAATTTTTCTAAAAATTTCACTTTGAGTGACAAGGCATATTGCGAAATTGTTCTTTTCACTTCACAGAATCTGATGATCCGGGTCGAAAAAACACGAATATGCAATCGGTTTTTAAAAATTCACCTCGAAAGTGGTCAGCCGTAGGGGGGTCCAAGTAAAGTGTTACCTTAAGAACATCCTCAGCTTTTGATAAAGAATGAATTTAATTGAGAATCGTTTAATAATAATGGTTTTATCCTCATCATTTCGAGAAGATGGATACTGATAAACTTCAAAATTTCAAAAATCAGCCCTTAACTTTAGAAGGGCTTCTCTATTTATAAATGACATCTGCACAGTATTTTAACACCAAAAAATTGCTTTTCGTCAAGCTTTCGAATAAGACCAAACGTGTATTCAAATTATTTAAAAAATTTGATGAAAATCCGAAAACAAATGAAAAATTCGTGGGACCCCTGTAGATTAACATCAGCTACCGTATTCCTCTAATAAGCGCGCATGCACGCTTATTTTTCAAAACCCCAAAAATCTTAAAAAATTCGGGTCAATCTCGAAATTTCGGGTGCTCAACCAAATCTAAACGTGGAATTGGTAAACTCGTGGGAGTTAAGAAAATGCAATAAACAGCTTTGCAAAATAATTGCTCAGGGCTGAGATATAGGTCTTCAAAGTAGGGTGCGCGCTTATTAGAGGAAATACGGTATTTTTTATATTTATTTACTGCTACGACTACTATTCACGGCTTTCTATAGAACTATAGACTTTGACTTTGAAAGCAGGGCTGCCATCTCAAAATTAAAAAAAAAAAGACATTTGGTCAAAAAACAGGAATTTGAAAAAAAAAGTGCATTTTATCTAGTGCTTATTGCCATTTTTTAGCGAAAAAAAAAATATTTTGACTAAAATTTTCAAAATAAAAAAGATTTGGGAACGCAAAAAAAGGACAATCTTTTAAAAAAGGACATGGGCAGTCCTGCTTTAAAGTAAATTACCCACTCAGTTTGAGTGAAAACGTAAATATAAAGTCTACCCCCCAATCAGTGGCGTTGATATCCCCACTGAAAACCCAGTTCCGAATTTGATGGTAATTTAGTGGGAAACAGGACCCAGTAGATTCCCAACGGGCTCCAGTGGGCAGGGGGATTCGGACATTTTTCCGTCAAAATGTTCGCCGGTCATTTTTGGCTGTACTTTTTTTCTAGATCGAGAAAAATGATTCTGTTAGTAGTTTGTAGCTAAGATTCAGAACTTCAAAATGAGCCATTAACGATCAATGTCTGATTGCAAAATTTGGATAAAAATGTCCAATCTGAAACTAAAAAAGGAGTTGGACATTTTTTCCGTCGAAATTGGAGACTCGGTGTCAGACTGGGCATTTTTATCCAAATTTTGCAATCGAACGTTGATTGTTGATAGCTCATTTTGAAGCCTTGACCTGAGCTACAAAACGGTACTAACACAATTCGTTTTTTCAATCACGAAAAAAATTACAGCCAATAAATGACCACGAAAAATTCGACGGAAAAATGTCCAACGGAAAAATGTCTAAAACCGTGGCAGTGAATAGTTTCACTGGATTCCCACTGAAAATACAGTGGGAAGGCTGATTAGCTGGGAAGCCACTGGATTTATACACCAATTTAAATTTTCAAATTTTGACTAAAAAACCATGTTACCCCCTGTAATTCAAAAAAAATTTTTTTTATCAGAATCAAAAAAAACAGCGGGCTCTCTCATGAAATCGGGGTCGAGAACACGAATATGATGTTATACCTCCATCCGATCACTCCCGTGGGAGGGGGATTGTAAACTACAACCCAAAATTGTTACTCTGATGTGGTTCATGCTTTTACCTTTTTGTTGAGATGATGCAATAAATGACACTTTATTAGAAACTATAGTCGCAAGGCTACGTGATGATGTTAAAAACTTTTAAAAAAAGTTGAAAATTTTCGTGAAATGCGTATATCAAAATTCTATTTAGACGCGAAATCTCATTCCTGGTATGAGCTGCAGTATCTCTGGTGGCAGGCCGTAACTAATGAGGCCTTTGCATAGACAACAAGGAGATGTTTTGTCGTCCTTCGACACTCTACTTCTCCAACCGGAATAGTCTGGGATGACGACGAGCTTATGAGCTTGTTTCAATCCATCTAGATTTGAAAGTATTTAAATTAAGAACTAATAAAGTGATACAGTCAAACAGATGATCACTCTCAAAAGTTCCTTCCTGCCTAGAGTCTGATGCTTTTTAAACCTCTTTTTAAGTCTTTAATCAATTCTGTTCTAAAAATCTGGTCCCATATCGTACGGATTATTTTGCCAATACTTTTTTTTAAGAGATAACAAATTTCAGGTTACCCGTATTTCCTATAATAACTCACACCCCGCTCTAATAATTCCCCCGTCTGTGAGCTTTCAAAAATAACTCATCAGGGTGAGTTATTAGAGGAAATATCGGTATAAAGTGACACCTCTTTTGGAAAACAGGTGTCACTAATCGAGTTTTTACTTTTTCAACCACAACACTGTTTTTTTGAACGACGGGCGAAATCAGATCCTCACGATATTTGGGACTAGACTAGACTTTCAGACAGAATTGATAAAATATTTCAAAAAAAGGTCGGACCCTAGGCGGGAACGAACTTTTGGGTTGTCACTGTATAGATGTTTGACCGTTTTTCTTACCACTTGATTGTTCAGCGAGCAAGGCGATTTCATTAGGTGTTTTCACAATTGATATCTTCCTGGCTAAACCCACTTTTGACATTGTTCAAAAAAGCTATAAACAGCAGATTGTGAAAATTAAAAGGATAGAAATGGTCTGCGACTCTACATCGAACATCTAATTTTTTTTAATGTCAGAGAAAATTAAAACACAATCCAACTTTAGTGTAAAAAAACGTTTCATTTGTAGAGAATATACTTTGGAAAATGTATGTGATGTCAGCAGCAAGCCATTAAACCAGTCTTACCGAAAAAAGCAATAATCTCCAATAAAACTTCACTAGAAAATGTTCTCATCATTAAGCGTAAGTATAAGTCAATTATTCATGACGAAAATATAATGGTTTCATTTTGGGTGATGATGATTGGCAGAATGTGAGTGATTATAGCTTTGATCTAGATAGTCATTGAAGGGGAAATATTTTAAATCTGGTTTTGAATATCGCATCATTCTTGATATCTTTGAATAGACGAAGCTTTTTTCTGCCACGATTGGCTCTTTCCTGCCACGTTTTTCAAGTATTAGTCAAAGAAGCTTTTTTCTGCCACCTTTCTGCTTTTGTATAACATTATCTTGTAATTAATTAGTAGGTGAGAAGTTCATCATATGTAAAGATCAATTATCCTACCTTCGCTCTTTTCACAGCTCTATACTTTCTTCCTTGAAGTGCTTTATTGAGTGGAACATGGCAGAAATAAGCCAAACCGTGGTTCTTATTAAGGTTGCAGTAAAGAATCCCCACGCAGAAAGATCGGATGGAGAAGATAACTGCATATCGTGTTTCTCGACCCCGACTTCATGAGAAAGCCGCGTGTTTTTTTTGATTCTGAGAAAAAAAATTCTCTGGTAGCGTCTTTTTGGTATGTGTATGTATATTTAGGTATGTGGGTGTGCGCATCTCAACTCCAAGCCCCCAAGCCCCCGAAGGCGGCGCAGGGGGCTTGAGAGAAAAAGCGCACACGCGCACACACTTACCTTAGACATGATTCCGAGAAGCACTCTTGACCATAAAATGCATATGGTCTATTTTTGCCATTTTTTTTTTTATTTATTTTTCTCAGAATCAAAAAAAATGAATGAATTCTCATGAAATCGGGGTCGAGAAACACGAATATGAGTTATCTTCTTCATCCGATCACTCTGCGTGGGGGGGGGGGGGATTCTATACTCAAGCTCTTATTTAAGCACAAATTTGTAAAATTGAGGTAGCTTTAAAAAAAAGTTTTAAGTTCCTCCAAATTAGAGATGTGACTTAACCTGGATTTCGGGTGGATTTTCAGACTGACCTACGACTGGGTACACATTATGACTGGTACATCGACTGGGCACACTTATTTCAAAACTTTTGGTGCATATACCATTTGTTATTAAAAAAATCAACAAGGGGACAAGGAAAAAATGTGAACCTATCATCCACTAGCGCCGAACCTCTCCTAGAGTTTGAGGACCCATATCTCAGCCCCGATTGAAGGGCGTAATTTTTTTTGCGAATGTAACTTTTGCCAATGAGATTTTTGGGGTGGCATTTAATTTTGCCTCCTAATTACTGAAAAATGCCCCCTTATCAGAAATTGAAAGTTTTTCTCGATTTTACGTTTATTCCAAATTTTTTTCGACTATCATGCAACCCAGGATCTCAGCTTTCTAACAGCTATTAAACTCTATCGAATATTACGGAAATGTACAGATTTAGGGGTTGGAATGAAGTGACTTTTGTTTTTCTCATATTTTTCAAACGCCTAAATTCATACGTTTTCTAAACGTATAAATAGATTTGGATAACTCGATAAAATCTGAGATCTTGAGCTACATTATGGTCAAAATAATTTGAAAAATAAACGTAAAAATTAAGAAAATATTCAATTTAAGATTAGGGGGCATTTTGCAGCGAATTAAGGGGCATTTTTCAGTAATTAGGAGGCGAAATTGAATATTACCCATCTTTTTGCCAGTGGCATCTTTTCGCCAATGAGAGTGACAGAACATACGTACAGCTCTTTTTAGACAAAGCGTTTTTTGCAGCTAATCGACCTTTTTTGCAGCTAAAGGACTTTTTTCTGCAGCTATTTTTTCGAATGAAAATCTGCTTCTTTTATGCTTGTATTGTGGTTTTTAGGGCGTGCGGTCAATTCGTCCACGGTCAATTCGTCCACAGGTCAATTCGTCCACGGTCAATTCGTCCACAGGTCAATTCGTCCACGGTCAATTCGTCCACAGGTCAATTCGTCCACAGGTCAATTCGTCCACAGGTCAATTCGTCCACAAATTAATTAAACTAGCTTTTTATTTATTTTTACTAGTTTTGGACATTAAAAAAGTGTTCATGGACGTTTTGTGTATGTTATTGATATTTTTGCAAATTTTTTTACTGAAGGCACTATTAGACGCCACCTTTAGCTAACACAGTAAAAATGGTTTTTTAATAGTGGAAATTTTGCTAATACATGGTAGTCCAAAAAAAACTTGGTCACTTCTAAATTATGTTCGTCTTATAAATGTGGGAATGAAAATTATTGGAATAGTGCGACAGAAAGGATTCTAAAAGGGGCCACTAATCACACAAGGGCCAATGACAAGAAGATGTTGAACATAGTTTTGAATACTGGGGCCTACCGCATAAATAACTCTGGCATGCATGTTTTTTCATGCATCAAAATTACTTTCGAGTGATTTGGTCTAAGGTATGTGGGTGTGCGCATCTCAACTCCAAGCCCCAAGCCGCTGCGCCCCGAAGGGGGCTCAGGGGGCTTGAGAGTTAGAGATGCGCGCACGCACTTACCTTAGACATGATTCCGAGCAAAACTCTTGATTAAAAAATGCATATAGAGTATCTTTTTGCCACGGCCCAGTTGAAAAACATGGTAAGACAGCCAAAATATACAATATTTTCATAAAACCAAGTTTTGATTGACCTTTTAAATACAGAAAAACTAGTTTAAATTAATTTGTGGACGAATTGACCTGTGGACGAATTGACCTGTGGACGAATGGACCGTGGACGAATTGACCTAGCCGGTTTTTAGCGAGGATTATTATAAGTTGAAAAAAAGGGGTATGAATCATATTTTAACTTTCGGGTTCAAATCCCCTGGGTGCAACCTATTTTCACTCCATTTTAGTGAGTTAACCCAACTCCAGGACCAAAAAGTATCCAGAAATCGATTGATGTCATTTACAGCACTGCTTGCTGTCGGCAAGTACCTTGATTTTGTGCAAATGACCATCGAAATAAAGGCCAAATGACCATCAAAGTCAAGAAGTCATTAACTTTGTTTTCATCCCTCTTCGCTACCGATTTTGTTGACTTCTCAAAATGTGATATTTACTTTTTAATAAGCTCGTATCGGAAGCCTACGACCGCAGCGTCATTCCAGTTTATGATTGTTCGCACTGGATGAACCCGAGTCCGACACTCAGATGCCTTTTCAGCGTCTAGAAAAGAAGCAGTGACAAAGAACAGTGGAATATACACCAATCAAAGCTGTGAGAATAACCCAATAATGATGTATTTTCGGATAAAAAGAAGGCGTAAGCGAAGTCATGGCTTGTTGGTAAGCTCTAGTAATTCATGAAACCCTGTGCTGACGGTTAGCTGGATAGCTAAGAGCATGAGCAACCTTTAATAACAAAATTGTGTGAAAAACATCAAAAATGGAGGGAAAAATAGGTTTGCACCCAGAAGGATTTGAACCTGAGAGTTCAAAATATGATTCATACCCCTCTTTTTTCAACTGTAATAATCCTCGCTGAAACCACAATACAAGCCTAAAAGAAGCAGATTTTTATTTAAAAAAATAGCTGCGAAAAAGTCCTTTAGCTGCAAATAAAAGTCGATTAGCTGCAAAAAAGTCTTCTAGATGCAAAACAAGCTTTGTCGTTCTTTTTTGCACGAACCTGCAGTCGGTGTCCTGTGTGCACTTAATCGGGAGCTTTGACTGTAAACGCCGATTTTTTGGCTGGCCTTCAATTCTGCTAATTGAGAATTAGTCTAACATTGGTCTGACTTGGTTTTTTGTTTACTATTAAAGTCTGCTTAATGACTGTTCCTACCAGCTCCTAGGTTATATACTTTCCATTTTTGTTCTACAGTCCAACTCCGATGTAAGCCAGCTTTGGCCAGTCCTCAGAATGGTCTTATATCAGAAGTTTGACTATGCCCGGATTTTAGTTTTGCTTCAAAGACAGCATAGTCATTTTAATGTTTTTAACCAG
This sequence comes from Ditylenchus dipsaci, assembly GCA_004194705.1. Taxonomy (NCBI): domain Eukaryota; kingdom Metazoa; phylum Nematoda; class Chromadorea; order Rhabditida; family Anguinidae; genus Ditylenchus; species Ditylenchus dipsaci. The sequence goes on along the minus strand of SADC01000617.1, from coordinate 20,090 downwards.
CCGATAACGTAGCAATCCTATTCAACCTACTTCTGCTCAAGTATTTTTGTGTAAAATCTTATCGATTGTAGGAAAGAACAAACAGCATTATAATTAAGGCTGATATACTTTGGAGAAGCATGCCCTGCCCTCTAATTTTGTTTGCTAATTTTGCGACTCTAATTTTGTTCTCACTTACTCCAATTACAGCCAAAAAATGTCCTCATCGAGACAATGGAAAATAAAATTAAAATCAGGGCTGCTATCTCAAAATTAAAAAAAGACATTTGGTCAAAAAACAGAATTCGAAAGGAAATGTGCATTTTATCTAGTGCTTGTTGGCATTTTGAAGCGAAAAAAAAAAGATTTTGACTAAAACATCAAAATAAAAAAGATTTGGGGTACCAAAAGAAGGACAAATCTTTTAAAAAGGACATATGGCAGCCCTGACTGAAATTCTGAACCAGAATGAGTTTGTCTCACCTACATTTCCGTATTTAAAAAACGGTATTTGATTTTTTTGCTTTTTGCAGTGTTCCTTCATCCTACGAAATGAACGACGAGAAATCAGATTCGGTTAAGTTTTAAGTTTTGTCTAGGACAAATTCCGAAATTCTGTGAACGCAGAACGATTCAATCTTTTATAGGAATTTGTTTGATATATAATGTGAAAAACACAATTTTCGGTTGGTCTCCCCTGTGGTTTGGCCTTGGCCATCCAGAGGCTATTCTCAGACATTCTGCAAAGTTATTACACTTAATGACACTTTAGCTACACAATGGTGTTACAGTCAAACCTCTATACAACGGCCCCCCTAGGACCGGCCTTGGGGGCGTTATATAGAGGGGGCCGTTAGATAGAGGGGGCCGTTATATAGAGGGTTTGTTCCTAACGTTTGTAAAGGGGGCTGTTGTATAGAGGTTTTGCAAAACGAGCTCATTATTGAAGTGGCAGATTCAGAAAAAGCCTTTTTTTTAAACACCAGCAATAACAGCTACATTCAAAAAAAATCGTAATCAACGGTTAAACGAGAAGAAATAAGTTAATTTGCTTTGCTTTTGTTTCTTCCTGCGCTTCTCACCCGGAAATTCATCGAGACCATCGCTGAGGCGAAGCATGGCCGGATCGCCAGAACTATTCTCCACACACTGTCGGACATTTCGAAAAGCCCGCTGAGCATCCAAGACAAAGATCGGTGGCTCCTCAATTTCGACTTCCTCCGCTTTATTGACATTGCTTAGCTGGTTGCCATTGTTGGCCGTGACGCTTTTCACAATTTCAGCGAGAGTAAAGACCCCATCGACAACAGAAGCAAAACGTACAAGTCTGTCCCCAACGCCATCGAGAATGAACCGAAGAATGAGTGCGAACCTGTCACAACTCCATCGTCTACGTTCAAAAATTCGTCCATAGTAAGGCCACCTTGAATTTCGTCGCGCAATCCCCACTTAGTCCATGCTTCAAGAAGCAAAAAGGCCGTGTTCAAGCTAGGGCCGTTATATAGAGGGTTCTTTTTATCGCTAGGTAACCGCATTGGGGGCCGTTATATAGAGGGGGTCGTTATATAGAAGGTCTAACTCCTTATGTTTTAGTCAAATCCAACCAAACTAGTCCCAGGGGGCCGTTATATAGAGGGGGTCGTTATATAGAGGGCCGTTATATAGAGGTTGGACTGTAATACTTTCAGAAAAAGTATATGTAAACTAATAGAAAAGGTGAAACAAATTTGCTGAAAATTAAGATATTTGCTGCGAAATTCCAATACGCCCAAAATAAATTTAGGTAGAACGCCTCCGAGAGAAACAGTGGGTAAACTATGAATATAGAATAAGTGCTTTTGATGTTTAAACGCTGTTTCAACAATTTTATGTGGAAAATTAGAAGCTATCAGAGGGTGGCGTAAAAAAATTATGACTCAAAATTTTTTCCGCACCTTCGGCGCGGCGAGTTCCAAAAATAAAGGCCCTCCTTCTAATACAAGCCAAACCAAACCAAACATAAAAAATTTTCAAAAAATAAACATACAAAAATTGAAAAAACCAGCTTTTTTTTAATAAACAAAAAATTGGCTAAATTCTTGACATTTAAACAGGGGCAGGTAATTGAAAAATTAATTCAATTTTTCCAAAAGTTTCAATGAGTTGATTGTATGTGGGAAGTGCACTATTCACCTACATATAGCCAGACACCTCCGGATGGAACATTCACCTGCAATATGAAGATTTGTTTTATGAAAAGTGTCCAAGTGAAAAATAGTAAAAGGAAGGGTTCCTTCGTCCTACGGAAGGAAACATTTTCTGACCCGAACGGTTCGAATCCCACTACGAGCATTCCTTTTTTTTTGACTGTTTCTTATTGCGTTTTCTTTTTTCCCAATTAATTTCATTACCATTTTTTAGTTTTAGATACCGTATTTCTTCTGATAAGCGCCCATGCTCTAATAAGCGCCCACCCCTAACTTTTAGAACCTCTGTCTCAGCGCAGAGCAAATATTTTTCTAATCTGTTTTTTGCGTTTCTTAACTCCCACGAGCTTTACTGATTCCGCGTTTTAGATTTTGATTAAGCAATCAAAATTTTCGAGATCGACCTCAAAATTTTTAGATTTTCGGGGTTTGAAAAAAAAAGCGCCCATGGGCTCTTATAAGAGGAAATACGGTAAGAGAAAATAGCAGCCAAGTAAATCTCAAAGAAAAGGAATCACGGATAAATCACGCTTACTGCTACAGTCGACGCTCTCCATAAGGGACTCGAAGGGACCGACTTTTTTGTCCCTTATAGAGAACGTCGGTTTAGGTCAAATTATACTAACTGTGACAAATGGGCTAAATTTTCTGTCCCTTATAGAGGGGGTCCCTTATGGAGAGCGTCGACTGTAGTAGAACTTTCGAAATTATATATGGTATTGCAGCGATACTTAGAGTATCGATAAATTTCTGATTTCTTCGCAAATCGATGTCTTTCCAGTAACCGCCGTTTCTGTTACCGTATTACCTCTAATAGCTCCCCCTGCTCTAATAACTCCCCCCCCTCAACTTTGAGGACCTATATCTCAGCACAGAGTGAAATTTTTACAAAACTGTTTTATGCATTTTCTTAACTGCCACAGCTCTACCGATTCCGCTTTTTTGGTTTTCACCCAAAATCTCGAGATCGATCTCAAATTTTTCCGATTTTTGGGCATCCAAAAAATAACTCCCCGGGAGCTATTAGAGGAAATACGGTATCTATGGAAGTTTTGCTCTTTTGTAGAAGACAGCGATGAGAATAACTTGAATTTCTTGTGTTAAGCGAACAAATCAGAAATTAACGACACTCTAAGCATCGCTGCAATACCCTTCATTCATGCGCCTCTTTTACGAGCCGTAATCCTGAGTTACACGTGATTTGCTTTTTTCGCTGATTCACTTGGTTAATTATTTCTCTTATTCAAAAACTAAAATGATAAGAAAAGAGAAAAAAAAAACAAAAAGAAACAGTCGGAAAAAAATGTGTATTCTCGTAGTAGGATTCGAACTATTCGGGCTAGAAAATTTTCCCATCCTTTAAAAATGTTTCACCTTGAAAGCTGTAACATTCCTGCCAACCAACAATTCTATCTATAAGAAACCCTAATTTTTTATTTATTTTTTTCCAAAATGGAATATTGCTTACCGTTACTTTCCATTTGCCCTATAATAATAAAAAAAACTTGCTTGGAAGTGTCTTATCTCTTATTTACATTGACAATAGATTTAGGGGTGCCTTCAGGAAGTTCAGGCAGGTCGATCAGTTGAGTAATGTTAGCTGAATTAAAAGTAAAATTATTTAAAAAAATGTTCCGACCCCCCCCTCCCCGCCTCTGTATGTGTTCGCATACCACGAAAATGCTGCGGGAGTGCCCCAGTTCATATTTTCAGAAATAACTTAATCCTCAGTGTTGATTTTTGGACTTGCGCTTACGCTAAGGAAATGCGTTCGTCGAATGGCCGAACTCAACCGAATTTCCTCATTTTCGTAGTCTGGAAAACATAGCTAGGGTCCAAAGTGACAAAAAATGACCGGAGGGAACAAGGCAGTTTTTTTGGGTTTGAACACGTACAGAGCTTGAAAAGCTTAAAAAAATACCAAGGGTCTGTAAATCGCAATAGTGTAGGTTCCTGGCTTCTCTAGCATTTTGCACAAGTCCATTTGGAAGTCGCACAAGTCTGGTTGACTGTGATTGGTTCAAAATTTCAAATAGAATTGTAGATTTATGCCCATGAATATCTCACCAGTCTTTATCTTTAACAAGTTCCGGCTTCTTGGATTTGCCATTTTCGTAAATTTTACCTACGTACCAAGACTTTTTCCTGATTGATAATAGCAATTTGCTGTTGTTTGCAATTTTCATGGCTGTCTTCACTGTTACGTTTCCTTGAAATTGCAAAAAGTCATGATAAATTCTAATAAAAAGTTTGGCTGAATTTGGATATCAACCCCTACTCATCATTTTTATCTGAGAGTAATTGAATTTGACCAGATAGTTGGATATTGGAGTCATTGCTAAATTTACGATTTCTTTGCTCAACTATAAATCAGCATCGGTTAAAACACAGCAGAAATAATTACTGAGGATAAATCTCAATTCAGCCATTTCGACAATTCCCAATGGCTGTAATTACAGTCATGTTGAGGGTCAACGTTTTTGAAAAGTACTAAAATATCAATTTTTTGAGGAGGAAGTGCAGAATCTGATATTTGTGCTCCCATCAGGGAACTGCAAAAAGTGCTAAATTTGGCACCGTCTTAGCACCGAAAAAAATTCTAAAATAGTGCTAAAGAAAACCATGAATTACTCCTTTTTTGCTTTTTTGATCAGGTTATGCATAAAACCAATAAATATTCTGCTGTTAGTCAGCTACAAAATGAGCTATCGTACATGAAATTTGGTAGTATAGAGTAAAAGATATGATGGTACCTAAAGTATACAAAAAATAGTGCTAAAAAGGTGCTAAAATCCATTTTAGCACTTTTTTTGTCCGTAATCTGAATCATCATATCTTTTACTCTATACTACCAAATTTCATGTACGATAGCTCATTTTGTAGCTGACTAACAGCAGAATATTTATTGGTTTTTATGCATAACCTGATCAAAAAAGCAAAAAATGAGTAATTTATGGTTTTCTTTAGCACTATTTTAGAATTTTTTTCGGTGCTAAGACGGTGCCAAATTTAGCACTTTTTGCAGTTCCTTGACTCCAACTCACTTTTTGAGCTCTACAAGATGGCTTTAGCGGAAATTCTACATCTTGTCTCTACAAAGTTTTGGCAAATGATGACCCCTGTTGAACACTTACGCTTGGGAAGGCGAGTGTTAAAGTGATCATGTTAACTATAAACATGTTAATCACAATAATCAGAATGTTACCACAGCCACAATAAACAGGGACAACAAGGTAGTTTTCAAGAAAAAAACAATCGGAGGCCAAGGCATATTTCTAGATAAGTGGAAGTTTTCGACTCAACGCGTTGAGTCGAAAGTCGAATTTTTCTCCACTCTCGACGTAAAATAGACGCGTCGAGTCAACAACCCTATATATTTTAGGGCACTGTTGTTGTTGTTGTTAGCCAGCCCCCATCCAAACATCGAAAAATTTTCGCTTCAGGATCTCAACAAGAACAGTGCCTATTTTAGCACCAAACTGTTTACTAGTGACATTTTAGCCGTAATTTTATGTCTTACTTGCAACAACTTGCACTACTATTAGCATAATAAGTGCCGACACTGCCTATAAATGTACAAATTTGTTGAAATAAATATTTAAAACTAGAAAATTTAGCATTGTTGATCATTATAGGGTTGTCCCCTACATTTTCCGCTCTTAACACATTGTTTTCTTTGTCCTGTAAAACAAAAACGGTCTGCATTTGTTATTTGTAGCGTTTTCATTAGATAAAGGTGCAGTTTCTCTCAAAAACGAAGACATTTTTAAAAATTTGGTTGGTTTGCTAAAAAGCTGAAATATGCCACAAAAAGGCAAAAAACATTGAATTGATACATTCTCTGAATTGTTGCGTTAATTTTTTGAGTACAGTCGACTTTATATAACATAACTCTACGTAACATAAATTTAAGGTCAGAAAGTCGTTCCCACCTAGGGTCCGACACTTTTTTAACCTGATTTTTGAAGTCTTTTACTAGTTCTGTTTTTACAGTTCGGTTCCATATATCGCGAGGATCACGATTTTGCTGATCGTTTTCATAAAACTAAATTTTATTGTCTAAAAAGGCAAAAACCCTATTAAACGGAATTAAAAATTGAAGCGACAAAAATGTTTTAAATAAAAATGTCCGCACTGAAAAATGTTTTTTGGGTCCCCGCCAATTCAAATTTCAACAATTGCTGGGCCTTGCACGAGCATGGTTCTTTAAGTAGCCCGGGATCTCAGGTATTGCATTAGTTATCATATTGGCGCACTCTTTAGATAGCTTTTCAAAAATGGAGAATTGAGCTTGTTAGTAAACCCAGTCATATTATGCCCAATTTTGGCGCTTCGAAATTCGGCCCACCACAGCTCCGTGCGTATCTGCAGAAATATCTAAGAATTTAAAATATTCAGCGTACTTTGTATTACAAACGCGTCGAAACTTAAAAAATATAAAAACGAAAATGGCCCTATCTCTCAATGGAAGGGGGGGGTGGTCCCTTTGCCTTGATCCCGCCTGTTGTTTTTTTCGTGATTTTTTAGGTTTTGGGCCTTGGCAAGGGTTGGCCAGCATATGTTGAGACGGACTCGAACGTGTTTCAGACTCATGTTCAAGCTCGTCCTAACATACGCTGGCACTTTTGCCTGAGCCTTAGCCTAAAAATCACAAAATAACGACAACAGGGGGACCAAGGCAAGAAACCCCCCATTGAGGGATAAAGCCACGGACATCGAAATGGAAACTCAAAAATAAAAATTGTCATTTAGATGTACGATTTTTGCAGATACTTTTTGCAAATCGTATATCAAAAGGAAAAAGTGCCAAAATCTAATTTTTAGAGCACTTCTACCGTCTACACTTCAAAATAACTCACCACACAAACATTTCCACCATACAAAGAGCAGACTTGAATCGTTATTATCCAAGTTATCAAAATATAGCTATATAGATGAATTGATTTTGTAAAGTCCCATTTTTTAACAAACAAAGTGAAGGCAGAACCCAAAAAAAATTTTATGTTCAAGCACAATTATGATAAAAGATCGAACAATTTAAGAAATAATTTTAAAAGCTCTTTTTTCTTGCTCAGCAGGCTCGAAAACCCCTAGGTGAACGTCGTCACGGTCGGCCTTTCCCGTGTTAAAGCACCCTGTAATTGTAGAACTCTTCTAAAACGGTCAGGTAAATACACCCCATTTTGCTATTATATACGTCACAGATACAGTTTTAATTAGAAAGTCTAAGGTTTGCATTGAAACTAGCCTATTAATGCTATCAGCGAAATTGACCGACTGATGTAAATGGAATTTTTCTATTTTTTTTTCTTTTTTTTCATGCGAAATGCGCAATAAAATAATTTTGGCAAAATAATTGGCTGGATTCAGTACTGGTTCAATTTAGATTCTGGTATTTGTGTATACAGCGTAACATATCAAAATCACGTTAACATTTTTAAATTTAAAGAGCATGCTCACCGCCGATGGAAATATTTCAAAATGCGGGTACCAAGTCAATTCGAACGAGAATTATTTAAAATAATTTTAGTCAAGAACCTTGCGGGGAATAAGTAATCAAAAACACTTACTTGATTCGATAGTATCGGTGGCCTCATGGGATAATAAGATTTTTTTCTCATCAAAAAAACGATAGGCAAAATCAGAAACCATACAATATTTGGGACCAGACGAAAAAAGACGTTTAATTTGTTGAGCATACAGTTTAGAAAAAGTATGTGACGTCAGCAACAAGCTATTGAAGTCAGTTGAACCGAAAAATCTAATAATCTCCAACAAACTTCGTTGGAAAATTTTCTCATCATTGAATATAAGAATGCATATAGCTGATGAAAAACTATTCACTGATGAAAAATTTAATGGTTTAATCTGGGTTGATAATTATTGACAGAATGTGAGTGATTATAGCTTTGATCTACAGGGTGGCGAAAAAAACGCGGCCACTTAAAATTTTTTTGCTAAGGTAGCTCCTTGCCCCATCGATTTCCCCGGGAAAATCGATAAAAGTAGTTAAGCCACCTAGGAGTTCTGTGTTTGCATAGGCGTACCCAGGTGAGGCTAGCCGGGCTTTGGCCCTCTTATCAGGATTTTTATAAGGATTAGCCCTTTGGGTAGAATTTTTTAGTCTTCTTAGACTTTTAGCCCTCCCGTCAGGAAAAATTTTGCAATACTGGTACGCCTATGTGTGTCTGTGCTCTTCGTCACAGCCGGCCGTTATTGTGGAGGTTTTCAAGGGCTTGCCACCCAAAAATCGGAAACCGACCGGCAATGGGTTACGTACGCCAACTTTTCAAAGGTGGCCGAATTTTTTTGCGCCACCCTGTAGATAGTCATTGGAGGGGAAATTTTGCCGCTATTCCATTGTACCCACCCCCCCCCCCCCCCCAAAAGCTATTCCAGTCTGAAGAAGGAAGGCATTGAGTTGATAGCCAAGTGTTACAACAACCTGGCCGCCTGCATATTGAATGGACCAGTCCGCAAACAGCAGGACTACCTTCGAGCGGTCACCTATTGCGACAAGGTTGGTATTATTTCTAGTAGTTGTATTTGGCTGAACAATGTTTTTCACTAGGTTCTTGTGAAAGAGCCAGAACCAGAAGGCTATATTTCGCAAGGGCTGTGCCTACAAAATGGCAGAGAAGTACGAGAAGGCCATAGAGCAGTTCAAGCAATGCCTCAAAGTAGGTTACTGTGGGAAATAAAATAGTCAGATAATGTAATTTTGTTTTTAAGACATCCAAGCCTTGGCCTTGCTAAAAGAATGCCGTTTGAAGGAAAAGGAAGAAGGTATTTCTTTTCTGACAAAATCTTGAAATTCATTACTGTCTGAAGTAGGCAAACTAAGATGTCAAAAGCGATAAAATTTAGGTTTTTTTTATCGCTTTTTAGTCTTTTTATTGCTTTTTATCGCTTTTCAATCTTCATGGCATAAAATAATAAGAAACCGTTTTCTTGGCCAGCTAGTTACCAAAAAAGTTAGCTAAGGAGTTGGACTAGCTTGTCGCAAAAAAGTCCAGTCTAACATCAGCCGGGTGTTGATTTTTTTATCGCTAAATTTTATCGCTTTTTAGTCTTTTCAAAAGAACAAAAAGACTAAAAAGCGATAAAATTTAGCGATAAAAAAATCACACCCGGCTGAGGTTAAGACTGAACTTTTTTTGCGACAAGCTAGTCCAACTCCTTAGCTAACTTTTAACTAGCTGGCCGAGAAAACGGTTCTCATTACTTTAAGCCAAGGAGATTGAAAAGCGATGAAAAGCGATTTTTATCGCTTTTATCGAAAGACTAAAAAGCGATAAAATTTAGCGATAAAAAAAGAAACACCCGGCTGAGGTTAAGACTGAACTTTTTTGTGACAAGCTATACCAACTCGGTGGTTATGCCTGAACCAGGACTCTGTGGATGTGTAGGCAGAATTTTCGGATAGTTGAGCCTCTGGCTCGTAGCCAAAGGCCAGAAAAGGGGAAGACCCTTTTCGTCCGAAAAATAAAAGATGTTGAACATAGTTTTGAATACTGGGCCTACCGCATAAATAACTCTGGTATGCATTCTTTTTTGTTCAAAATTGGCTTTTTTGGTCCATTTTCATCCTATATAAGACCTAGATCCTTTTAAAAATAGTCAAAATGGGTGATTTGGGAGGGGGGGGGAGCAGGACGTTTCACTACCAGGACAGTTCACTACCAAGGCCGTTCCACTACCGGGACGTTTCACTGCCGGCCGTTTCACTATCAGCCGTTTCACTACGGGCCGATGCACTACCGGGTACACTTTATATTCAAACTTCTTCGAATTCAAAATTTGGCGCTAGTATAGAATAACCACCGCCCCCCCCCCCCCCCCTCCAATCGGACCTTTCAAAATCGTTGTATTTACCCTTGCAAACAACAAGTTAAGGTTAGCCCGTAGGATCAGGGCAGGCCAGCGTACGGAAATTAAAAAAGAGTTTACGCATATTTTCCGGGTCTGGGACATAAATTTGGGTAGTCTTTACTTTTTGGTTCAAGTTTTTAGAACGAGAAATGGGGAATGGGTAGTTATTCTATACTAGGGTCCAAAATTTTTATTCATTAAAACAACCTCCAACATAAACATAACAACAAAAACAAAACAATAAATGAAATTAAACTAAAGATCTATTCTCCCATGACGAAGTTCAGAGCGATTCCATGAAGGTAGCGATTCCATGAAGAATGTAGTCCATTAGGTATCTGTTCTCATAGTCTTTTACCACGGCATATATGTTTGTGTCAGCTTTGAAATATTCTGTGCGCTTGCATTTCGGACGATCTCCACGAAGCCGCAAGCCACGCTTGCGGTCCTGGCAGTGAAACGGCTCCGGTAGTGAAACGGGTGGTAGTAAACGGCCCCGGTAGTAAAAAGTTCTGGTAGTGAAACGTCGCGCACCGATTTTGTGTGGTCCTGAAACTCAATTTTTAAAGGGCCTGACCTCTTCCTACTCGGTGGTCCCCGCCAATTCAAAAATTTCCCCTCGATCATTGGACTTCTGTACGTATTTTTCCGCCACGTTCTAACAAAACTAGGTCTGAAAATCAAATTTTAGGCTTAGTTTTGTTAGAAACCTAGCGAAAATCCGTACAGAAGTCCAACGATCGAGAAAAATTTTTGAATTGGCGGGGGACCACCGAGTAGGAAGAGGTCAGGCCCTTTAATGAGCACAACTCAAAAATAATGCCTTCTTTTGAATTCCTAAGGTCATTTTTGGTCGAAATAGGGTTTTCGTAAATACTTTTAAACAAGTTTATTCGGAGGGGTGGTTCTATCCAAGTAGCGCCAATTTGAAAAAATTGTTGTTCATGAAACGTACTGTGTTCTATAAAATATTCAGCTTTTCCTCTTTAATTTAATAATAAAAAGCGTTAAGTTCAATAGTATGTCTGATTGTGCAAAACTTATCGAAAAAAATCTAAAACAAGCCAAATCTAATGAAATTTTTTGAAAAAATCTGAACATTTAGCCACCAAAACTGCCACCGGTGTGTTCCGCCACCCACCGCCACGCCACCGATGTGCTTGCCACCCACCGCCACCGCCACCGGTGGCTGCCTAAAAAACCCCACCACCACCGGTGGATCCACCGGTGGATTTACCACACTGGTCTTAAGAGATGAATTGTGTAGGTTATCTTATTTTATCATCAAAATTTCAGCCTTGCTTTTCGCCTTGATTCAGCCTTGATATACGATCACTTATATATACTATACTGAACAGAACAACGAGTCAACTGCAGCATATATCGTGGCAGGACAAATAACCATTCAAAGATCACATCGCCACAACACCCCCACTTAGATAAGAGACACATAAAGAATTAGATTTTAGAGAAATAGAGATGAGCGCAGAGAGAGTAGTCAAAATACAAAACACAGATTCAATTCAACGGACTGTGGAAACCGTTCGCAGGGCTACTAGGAATCCGGAGAGAACACCCCGCTAAGATGAACCTCCCTATCAAACCTCCCGCAAGAAGTGTAAAGAGATAGGGCCAGGGAAGAGTTCTTGTGACTATTTGCGGAAATAGTCACAAATTTTTGAATTTGCAAAATAGCCAAAAATAGTCACACGTTGTGACTATTTTAATTTTGTGACTATTCTTGTGACTATTTATCGACACGAAAGTAACGATTTTAAAAAATAGTCACATCGTGTGACTATTTTGAACGTTTGTGACTATTCTTGTGACTATTTCTTGACAAGAAATCAATAATTTTTTAAATTTTTTCAAGCTATTTAATCATTTCTGTGTGAAGTTTAGGAGTGGACAAAGACCAAATGCCACTCCAGAGTGGTTAAAGCCTATAATAACTGGTTTTTAGGGGGTTTTACTGAAGGGGGATAAACTTTTTGCGAGAAATCGATTCAGCGGATCAAAATTCCAGTCCGATTCGCTTCATCGTCCAGAATTTCAGATCACCCCAGACATTGGTGACATCAGGTATCATTTTGCTTGCTTCTATTTGTGATTTTAGGTCTGCTGGTCAGGTAAATTTAACTTTTTGATGCACTTCACACTGCAACTGCATGCAGCTCGGCAAAGTCATCCACTCATGCATACTTCAAGTCACAACCTTTTTGTCTACTTTACATTTTGTCTACGAAATTATTGACTTTGTCGGGCTGTATGTGGTCGAAGTGTCACTCTCTATGTGCCTTCGTGCTCCATAAACCAAGGCGGTGTGGCTAGGCCCATGTAACATAACTGCCGAGCACGTCAACTTCTAAACAGAGGCTGCCTAGCGAGAGTTATATTATTTAACATTCACATCACTCATTTTCAGGTCTAATCGCGTATCAGTAACTATCGGAATAAACTATATATGAGTTGAGTGTGCTAGGTATTGCATATTTTTCTATAACAACAACAAGCTGTCAATTATTTTTCTTTACACTTTCACATTACTATCTTTGTGGTCCGACATATATATTTTACTGATCAGTTACACATTCAGCAGCAAGATATTTTTAATTGTAAAGTTTTTTGATCCTGTAAGGGCGCTTTATCATCCCAACATAACAAACATCAAAGCTTATTCAAGTGGTTAAACAGCATGTTTGTATTTTATGTAAACATGATTGCAAAAGAGCACAAAGGGTGTGTTGAAATTCACTTTTTTAAGCTTAAGTATAGGTTAAAATAAAATTTTTGCTAAAATTATGGATGAGTATGTAAATGATTCTGAGGATTATTATCCAGTAGGACTAGCTCGTTTGCCTAATTGCCTTGGCATTAAAGAAACCGTCCGGGCAAGGAATTGTCTGGCAGGGTATTGGCCCCGGCAGGGAATCGGCACGGCAGGGAATTGTCACGTACCGATCAAACAGCGTATTAAGCAGAGGAATGCTAGTTTATGAATGAGCTATGAGAACAAATGAGAGGAGAACATCAATTTTATGGTATGGTGAACAACACATTTTACATATAGAGTAAACACAAATCAAAGTTCTTGGTATTTTTGTAGACATTTGAAGTTCTTTCACAGGAAATGGAGATTCCATCGCTCTGCAAGGCGACGCCACAAACGGAGAGAAGAACACCAGGCCAACGAGAACCCATGGCATCGAACATTGTTGAGGAAGCCGAGGCATAGGATGAACTCCTATAACATGGATAATAATATATGACTATGACTTTGTAAACATTTACGAAAAAAAGCCCCATCAAATATTCAATTAGTGTTTGTCCTCGATACAGACAGAAAATTTGAGCTGCGACAAGATAGTTACGAAAACCACTGTGGTCATTGAGCAGACGAACACGAAGATGCGAGAATCTTTAAAACCCACCAATTTCTAGTGAAAATCAAAGGAAGTTTCTTACGTAAGGCGAAATAAATCCCAAAACCAGAGCAAGATGAGGCAGCATTAAGTGCCATACTGTATTGGACTTAGCTTGCTCATTGTCATCGACACAAATGACAAGTTCCACCTGCAGCACAAATGAGATTACCTACAAAACAAGAAAGTCTTACAAGAAGCAAGTAAAGGAGATGATCAGCAAATGACGATGGCGCAATGAAGAATCTTTGGTTAAAGGTGACCCACACAGACGGCTACAAACGAACAATGGTGAGCGCGACGAAGAAACATGGTTGCAGACTATAATAACAGGATGAAGCAAAATATTCAGCTAGGTACGAAGCCAACTTACTTGGCAATTTGATGCGACCTCGGAGAATTCAGACAGCAAGAGTGACAATACTTGAAGCCCGCTTGATAATCGATGGCAAAATCCTTCTCTCCCATTTGGTCCAACGCTAAACCATCTTGTAAATGTCAAGTAGACATTCGAAGATATAATAGAGAAGAGAAGCACATAATCAAACCATCCCTAAAGATAGGTAAAGTAAAAGTGAAAAAAATGATTATTACGCATCACCGAGAACAAATTGTGCCAGAAAGAAAGCACGAAGGTCACTTCAAACAGAAACTTATTGGAAAATAGCTCCAACCACAAAATCGAAATCTAAGAAGAGAAAGTTAGTTACACGAAAGAATAATACAGACGACACTCGATAGTAGATACCTCAAAAAATTCATTCCCCAGCTGGTCCGACACGGTTTTTAGCCCAATGTTTATAATCATTTGATCGGTACTGATTCGTCAGTTGTACTACCAAGTACCGCAAGGATTTCGATTTTGCCAATTGTTTTTGAGAAACTTTAGTTGGCCATTCTCTGATCCGCAAAGCCTAAATAATATAACTCTCGCTAGGCAGCCCTTGTTTAGAAGTTGACGTGCTCGGCAGTTATGTTACATGCCTAGCCACACCGCCTTGGTTTATGGAGCACGAAGGCACATAGAGAGTGACACTTCGACCAACATACAGCCCGACAAAGTCAATAATTTCGTAGACAAATGTAAAGTAGACAAAAGGTTGTGACTTGAAGTATGCATGAGTGATTACTTTGCCGAGCTGCATGCAGTTGCAGTGTGAATGCATCAAAAAGTTAATTTACCTGACCAGCAGACCTAAAATCACAAATAGAAGCAAGCAATGATACCTGATGCACCAATGTCTGGGTGATCTGAACTTCTGGACGATGAAGCAATCGGACTGGAATTTTGACGCTGAATCGATTCTCGCAAAAAGTTTATCCCCTTCAGTAAAACCCCCTAAAAACCAGTTATTATAGGCTTTAACCACTCTGGAGTGGCATTGGTCTTTGTCCACTCCTAACTTCACACAGAATGATTAAATAGCTTGAAAAAATTTAAAAAATTATTGATTTCTTGTCAAGAAATAGTCACAAGAATAGTCACAAACGTTCAAAATAGTCACACGATGTGACATTTTTTAAAATCGTTACTTCGTGTCGAGAAAAGTCACAAGAATAGTCACAAAATTAAAATGTCACAACGTGTGACTATTTTTGGGCTATTTTGCAAATTCAAAAATTTGTGACTATTTCCGAAATAGTCACAAGAACTCTTCCCTGTTTAGAAAGCGTTTAGAAATGCTTCTTGCATCTTGTTGTGCAGAAAAATGAGTTCGGGGTGATTTTGGGTCACTTTTCAAAAAATCCGAGTTATGGGGGGAACCGTATAATACTATCTTGGTACAATGGCATGTCGATGTCGAAGCAAAATGGTTACTAGGTTCGCGCGCGGTCGGTTAACGACCCAGTCGGTTAACCGAAAACCAGGGCTTTTAGGAAAAAACCGAAAACCGGGCTGCCAAACCGGCAAAACCGAAAACGGGTCACCGAACCGCCGGTTTATTCGTTCAATTACTGAGAAAAATTAGCTGATATATTTCGAATTAAGTTTGTTTTGACATAAATAATAAAGAACATTTTGGTCATTTTATAAACGAGCAATATTTCTTGCTGATTTGCGGCGAAACGCATGCTTAATGGTATTGATCGTTTGCTTTTTCTGTTGGTTAACTTAGTTTTGTTTCAGGATATATTCTGTGGCAAAGATCTGGAAATTTTTCCGTGTCGTGGCAATCAGTGGAGAAAAGAAGTGTCAGTACCTGAAGTGCAATGCCTCCCTAGCTGCTCCAAAAGATTCTTCGACGTCGCATATGATCAATCATGGAGACCAATGACATGAAGCGAAATTGAAGCAATACGAATCGGCCTCTGAGGTTTCAACGATGTAAGTTTTATAGTCTATATTGTGCTTATCCACAATATTGACTGATTTTATGGGGTACAAAGTTTCCAGATTCCGAAGATTGCGTCTTTCTTCAGCCAAAAGAAAAACGGTTGGTTCTCAAGTAACGTGAACTGGAATAAGCAGCTTGTCAGAATAAATGATTCGCTAAAACGCTTCCTTCTACTCTTTCAACGATAAAAATGTTCAATTAGCACAACGAAGGCGTATGCTGACTTAAAAATGATTTTTTACACTTTAGAAGGTGTTTAATATTGCTTTTCTTAAGTCTATGGTCTAGATCATTACTGTCGTGCAGTCATTCTAATAATGGCAAATGACATCAAGCAAATCACGTCGGGATTTTTTTTCAATTACCAAGCAAGTTCCTGCATTGCTGAGGTTTGTTTATTGTTTAAATTATGTACGTAAAGATTTTAATTTGTTCCATTTAGTGTGACGACGCATACTCTGAACAAAAGCTTTGATCGGCTGGACAACGTATTGGTAACTTACGATGGAGCGAGAGCACGCTGGTAGGAAATTGCTAAAATGATCGAAAAGTGTCTGCGTGAGAATTGTGTTTTCTGTCTCAGTGCAAGAACTGCGGGAATGCTCATTCTTATCAAAGCCAACCTGAACAAGCTCAAGCTTGCGCCCGTCCACACAGCCAGATAAGGAGAAATCAAATAGGAGCGAAAGAAAATGAAGAATCCTACGTTGAATGATATAGCTTGTCTCCTTTATGCGTTTAAAATTGCTTCCAATATGTGTCCATAAAGATTGTTTACTTCTTTGTTCTGCTGTGGAAAAATTTCATGCAACAAATATGTACAGTCAACCCTCGATACAACGATCTCTCGATTATATACGATACTCCTGTACAGATTTTGGTCGGTTCTGATAAAGAATGGTAAAGACTAGACCCTCCCATACAACGTACCTTCGATACAACGATACTTTTTGCCGGTCCTGACTAATAAAAGCATCTCGATATAATGATACCTTCAATTTAAGATCATTTAAACAAAATTAAAGATTTTCAAATTTCAACGCCTTTTTTCTTACAAAGTACATTTTTCTTTTTCTTGCTCTGCTTCAAGTTCATCAGCGTTATTTAGTTTTGTTTTTTCTCCGATGTTGCATTTTACATATGTCGTAAAATGGCGGCCATTTTGAAATCGCGGCCATATGGCCAAAATCTCGCCATAAAAAGGGGGCCAATAAGAGGATCAAGCGTATAAACGAGAGCGAAAATACCGTAAGTCACGACAAATGAAAGCAGAGAACTAAAATAATTTTCAAGATTTTTATTTTGAAATTAAAATCTCTGTCACGCCTGGTTCGCGCGCTTTTTTGAAATTGTGTCTCTATCGCATCCACCTTTAAATGAAGTATACTACTAACGAAACAAAACTAAGCAGCAAAAAATATGGAAAAAACGATGTCTTACAAAAATGAAGCTTCCGTAGGTTGTTTTCAGTATTTGAGCTTTTTGTAAAAATAAAATGCTGGTTATTAAATAATTCTTCTCTTCTAACCGTTGATGTTTGATTGTTGTTAGTGATGTGTTAGTGTTGTTGATTGAATAAAAGTGCTTTGTTGAACATTGTTGTTCTGATTCAGCCAAGCTCTATATAACGATACCTTGTCAGATTTTCGGTTTAATAGCCTCATACAAGGATCCCTCGATATAACGGTACCCAGACCGTCCCCTTGGGTATCTTGTATCGAGGGTTGACTGTAATTGTAAAATTTACACTAGATAAAATGATTTGAAAAATCATTCAAGCACTGGATAAAACGACCTTGTCGAAAAACCGGCAAACGGCGTGTAACTGACCGGGTATAAATTTTTTTACTGAAAAAGATATCTTGTTGAGTAGCTGCATTGGAGGCTACACGATAATTTAAGAAGTGTACCTACAAAGTGAGGAGAAAAAGGGAAAAGTTCAAAAAAATGAAATTTTGGTACTAGAATTAAGTATTTTTGTACTTCGAACATGGATAATCGGACACCTCGATACCGGACACCCCCGATAACTGGACATTTGTGAAAAAATTTGGTTGCCGTCAAGGAAACAAGGAAAGGCTTACTCCGATAACTGGACACTCCGATAAGCGGAGACCCTGATAATAATCTCATATTGTACAAAATTAGGGTCTGCCTTAAGGTCATAAATATCAAATAAAAATATTTTGAAAAAAATATGTACATTTTTTTGAATTTAAAAAGAATTGACCCTAAATGTTGACCCGACTATGATTACGGCCAATGCTCAAACGATTTTGCATATGATAGCGTGGTTTGTTTCTTCCTTTTAAAATTTTTCAATTTTTTTATTTTGCGCGATACTACCAGGCAAAGTAGGTACCACTTTCAGTATCGAGGTTCGGCTGGATGAAATCGCACATTTAGTCCTAAGAAAACACAACTTTTCACACGATTATTCACACCCAATTCCTCACACGATTTAACGACACCCCGATTTAACGATACCCTTGATTTGCCGACACACGACAATAAGTCAATTTGGTTGGCTTTAACTAAAATTCAGTCAAAGTAGACCTCGATGCATAATTACTGCTATCTGGAGTACTTGTATCACTGTTCTGGTTGAATATTTTCTCTATAAGCACCATCTGGGAAATCTGGGTAAAAGAGAATGGATTTACGGGTACCACTGCCTGGATACTGATACCGAGAGGTTAGCGTTCTACAATCTAGTACCACACATTAAACAGAAAAATGATAAAACTTTTCAAACCTTTTTTTTTCAGCTTGGTTTCCCACCTAAAAGCGTATGACAATGTGAAGTCTGTTTGCCGATGCCGAAGATAAAAACAGACTACTCACTAAAAATCTCGGAAATAGAATCCGCGCTTTTTTTTGTTTGTTTTTCCAAACTATTCAGTTGGTGTGGTTCTTTCATATTCCAGTTGCTTTATGTAGATTCTCATAAATATACTTGAGGTTTCGAGCTATTAAATGAGCTATTGACTGAGTGAAAATTGCTTTAAAGGGGCTTGGGGGCTCGAAAACTGTGGTTTTCGAAATTTTTTCTTCATCAAAAAAAAACAGCCGGCTTTCACATGAATCGGGTCGAGAAACACGAATTGAGGTTATCTCTTCCATTCGAGCACTCTGCGTGGGGGATTCTATACTGAAACCATTTTTATGTGCTTAAAATGATAAAAAAAAGCTGTTTTTACACTTTTTTACACATAAAAAACCAATTTTTGAAAAAAAAATTTGACTAAAATTAACAAAAAAAGTCAAATATTGGGCATTTTTTCGATTTTTTTTTATGTGGAAAAGCGTTAGAAATAGCTTTTTTATCACTTTAAGCACATAAAAATTATTTAGAAGTCGTTTAAACGCGATTTACAAATTACAAAATGCGCTCGCTACCGCCGCCCCCCCGCCTCCTCCCCTCAAGTTAACAAGTGCCAAAAAAAATTGAACCACTTGGTTTGGTTGGACTAAAAATTTAAATTCCGCAAAAATTTCTTAAAACTGAGGTGATGGTTCGAAGTTCGAATTCTTCTGGGTTTCATGCAATATATTTCTTGTGTGCACAAAAACCGCCTAGTACCCCTCCCGCCCAGGTTTGGGGTTTCGCATGGTAAAATCGCAGTTTTTCGCCTTTGGGGACCAAGGTTAACCACCGATTGCATAGGTGTAATTTTACCCAGTCTAGGTCTGGAGCTTGGCGAACATCGACATAGACATCGACTTCGACATCGACATTGTCACTGTAACCACTTTGCTTCGACATTCGACATGCCATTGTAAAAGCCATAAGTTAATCTGTGTTTACTAATTTAAAAAAATTTCTGCCATTTAAAAGTGGGCAAATTTCTTGACACACCCGTATAAATCATTGTGTTTTTAAAATTTTTTACTTTTCCGATGTTTGTTTTTCTTCACGACATTGTCCGAAAAATTGAAAAAATTGTGAATAAAAACCAGAAATTGAGAAATATGAGAAACAAATTTCCCAAAAAGACTGAAAAAACACGAAAGTTATTTTTCATAGAAATGATCTTTTGCCAAATCTGTCTAATAATTAGTTTCTTCGTCGTCCCCATCTACAGCGTCATACCATTTGGCTGAACTATAATGCTCACATTCTTGAGAACTCTGGTGATTTCAGTTTTCTGAGCTGGAGACTTAATTGTTCCAATACTACTGTTCAAGTTGGTAATAAAATATTGCTCAAACTAAAATACTTGTCCAACTTTTTTAAAATTATTAAATAAAAGTATTTTCACCTGAAAAGGGATCTGCCTGAGATCGTAGAAGCT
>SADC01000616.1:0-68131 GCA_004194705.1 Ditylenchus dipsaci | reverse complement strand
ACCTGGATGGCCTAAAAATGGAAGTAAAAAAATAAAGTTAACACTTAGTGAGGCTCGAACCAGTAACCTCGTGACGGCAACCTCTCCCCAATTTAGACCAGGTAGTAGCAAACCAAGTGGTCGACCACTTGGATCAAAATTTTTTTTTCCGTTTTCAGTTACAAAACAATTTTTCTGCACTGATTCGAGCATGCTGAAGATGGTTTGACCAGTGGTAAAATCGCGTTTTATCGAGAATTTTTAAGTTATTGCTAATTCTTGATTTATCAAAATCAATCGTTAGCGATAAATCAAAAATTTCTTGATAAAACGTATTTTACCACTGTCAAACCATCTTCAGCATGATGCGAATTAGTGCAGAAAAATTGTTTTGTAACCCGAAAACGTAAAAAAAATTTTTGATCCAAGTGGTCGACCACTTGGTTTAGTGCATGGATTCTCAGGATCGCTTTTCGAGGTTGCAGGCTCAAATCCTGATGTTACAGAGACATTATTGTTTCTTGAATAACAATTATAAACTATTCTGTGAAAGACCAGTAAGACTCAGGTTGAGCAGGGTAACCACCTGGCACTTCTCTAGAGTCTGGACCATTAAAAACCAAGTGGTCGTCCACTTGGATCAAAAAATTTTTTTTCACATTTTTGGGTTCCAAAACTGTTTTCTGACTGATTCGGGCCCGCTGAAGATAGTTTGATAGAGGTAAAATGCCGTTTTCCTCGAGTATTTTTGAGTTTCAGGCATATTGATTTTAGCGAAATTAATTATTGCCAAAACTAAAAAATCCTACAAAAAGCATTAATACTATCAAACCATTTTAACCATCAAATAAGCTCGGATCCCGGAAACCTCGATTTTCATAAGTCTACCCTGTACCATGTTCTCTCTGCCCTGTACTATGTTTTGAATTATCAATGCGCGTTACTGGTATATCAATCCTAACACAATAAAACAATACTTCCCCAAAAACTCGACACCAATCTACTCTACCGCCGACATTTTATTCATAATAGCGCAATATGAAAGTCTACGATAAACATTACTACAGGTACAACGACTAGATTAAACCAATCATACGATCTTGAAAATTGAGACTTCCTGCATTGCTGATGAAAAACTCCATGAGCAGCCGGCGAACTTCTCTTCCATCTTCGGTGACGACAGACCGTGCTCCAGAAGCCAAAGTGACTGACTCCATTGGCTCGATGTACCTTCTCCATGCACCATTGTCCTCTTCTCCAACGTCAGCGAGATCTAGAAAACAAAGCGTTTAATATAAAGTTTGATGCGTAATATTACCTCTGGGCCTGTTTGTCGTAGAGTGCCTTATGAGGAAGTTGTGAAGAACAAGAATTGCCTTGACCATCAGATCCGAATTAGTCACCTCCTGCTCCATAGGCTTGAGAAGTGTTCTCCACTTGGCTGCCAGAATACCAAAGAAGTTTTCAATCATACGCCTAGCGCGAGAGAGCCTGCAAACAAATGATAAATAGCAAAGATGTATGTTTTACGAGTCATCCCAACCGGTAATTGAAGATCATTTGCTCGTATGACAGATCATTGCCAGAAAAATGGCTTCATCATTCGCCGCGATAGTGGAAAGGCGCCATCCCCAATGAAAAAGAAAGGCGCTTGCGTCGATGTCCCTGGAAAGTTGCAATCGACAGGAATCTTGAAGTCGCCCGTTCGCAGCCTCCTCTTGAAATCGCTCTTGTCATAAATGCCTAGATACAAGACAGATTATACATGGCAAAAAAAGACGTAATAAACATGTTACCCCCATCGCTCATGTGTCCGTAGTGGCCGAAGGAAGCGTAGATGCAATTGTAGTCCGCGTCGCAGATTGCCATTAGGACTGTCGATGTTCTGCCTTTGTAGTTGAAAAAATTTGTTCCACTTCCAGCCGGTTTCCGAATCAAAATATGCTTCCCGTCGATCGCACCTGAGATGTTAAACTCAACGATAAAGAAACGGGACTGAATCAATACCTAGAGTGTTTGGAATGTTTGATTTTTCCCAGAACCGAAGAGCAACCTGATGCCACTCCTCCGCCGTCTTCGGCATAGCGAGATAATCTTGATGAAGAACTTCGTAGATAGCCGAGCAAGTATCAGAGATGATCCGCAAACTGTCATACACCCCATTCGAAATTGGAAAGACAACGAACGGTAGCTCTCACCTGTGCCAGATAGCGAATTGTGAGCATCAGTCTTTCTTCGGCACAGATCGGAGTCCGAATCGAGTACTTTGTCAACCTGAAAGTTTGCAAAGTTATTCAAGGACTGGATTACGAACAAAAATACCTTTCATTAAGAACCCGCAGTAGAGTTGCGAAAAACTTCAGGATTCATTCTCATGTAGTCGAAGAACTTATCTGGATTGACTTTCAACTGCGGCAGCAGAGCAAAATAAGCACCAAGCTCCGGTCGATTTCTCCATAGCGGGTGCACCCAGTACCTCCTTCCTTTCTTCTGCCTCTTGCGTCTGCGAAGTAGCACAAGCAAAGCCAGTTTTGAACGCAACATTCTAAATTAGCAAAATTGTTTCAATCCATTACCACTAACAACACATAACATATGTGCATAGAATCACAACAAGTAAAACAAGCGTTTTTCAACATCACTTTTTATTTTGAGTAACCAACTGACAACAACCCGACAAAAAAACTACTGATTATCGAGCAAATACTCATCCACTTGATAAATTTGCTCGCGAACAGCCCGCTCGAAAGCCATCTTTATCCGCGCATGCCGAGCACCAGATATTTTCTTCATCTTCTCATCGACATCTCGAGCCAAGGTGCAGATTTCTTCCTTCTCCACCACTCATCCATTACGCGCTCCTTCTTCCGCACAACGGACTGGATTGCGATAGACGACTGGATTAAGACTCACGCTTGGACGTCGCTGAAAACAAAAAAAGCGTAAAAAGAACAAAATTCCACTTCACAATTATCCTTACATTGATTCTCTCCCTCCTCATCGATGACAAGTTCCGAACACTGAACAAGAGTAGACGACTGGGCGATGCGATCTTCGATGTGGTTCTTCAAGAAATTCATTTCTGCATAGTGTACCCACTTCTGTTTCTCGGGCTCGGAAGCACTTCCACTCGGTAGCTTCTTGTCTTTCTTTTTCTTGTACGATGAGCGCAGATTCTTCCATACCGACATTGCCTCCCTTCCATCTGAAAAAAATTCTGCTTAAACATAGGTTCTCGATCAAGCACTGTAAAAAAATCTCACCTTTGAAGCCACATTTCGTCGCGATACCTCCCCAGACAAGCACCTTGCGTGAGTTGTTCTTGTAGTCGGCATTGGACATGTCGTAGAGAAGAGGCTCATCTCGCACCAGAGCGATAAGCTGACTCGCACGCTCTTCTTCCTCTTGTTTCCTGGTTTTCTGCAAAAATAAGCACTAATAACAACAACACTGTAAATTTCAACATCACCTTGGAAATCGTACCGCTAGAGCAGATACCATCGTGGCAGCAGGTTTATCGTAGTAACAGGTCCATTACAGCAGCTTGGGAAATCGACACTTCTGAAAGCAGCCTAAAAATATCAAGGTAAAAAAGCGTAAAACCATAAGCCTCGCAATACATAGCCACAACAGATTCTGGAGTGAAGATTCTTGCATGAAACAGGTGCAATAAAAAGTTTTCAAGGAAAAGAGCAAAAGAAAATGAAACAAGATGATGCGCCGCACTCCGAATAAAAAAATCGCCTCACTCAGAATGAAAGGAGCGCGGAGTGCGGCTCCAAAAATGTGTCGCCTTATTGTGTACACGCTTGGCGCCGCACCGCGGGAGTGAAGATTTTGCGCGGGAGTGCGGAGTGCGGGGGTGCGGCTCCCATTGGGTACTTAGCTTAATAGAAAGCCGAGATTCTGAGCTACAGGATGTTTTAATACTGAAAAAATTAACAGAAAATTGTAGAGACAAATGCAAATAGAAATTAGCGGGCATTTTTTTAAGAAATCAGCGGGCAGAATTAAATATAAAAGCAATTTAATAAGAATGAATTTGAACGTGTACGAACTTGGCGTTTTGTGGCTAGGGGAAACTGCCAAAAACGAAATTTGCCAAACGTATGTTTCGCCAAAACGAAATTTGCCAAAACGAAATTTGCCAAAACGACAATTTGCAAATCGAAATGCGCCAAAACGAAATATGCAAAACGAAATTTGCCGAACGAAATTTGGCAACGAACCCAACAGGGGGACCAAGGCAGTTTTTACGTTTTTTTTTCAAAATTCGAAATTGTGTCCTAACCACTTAAACCACACCGAACAACCAAAAACAACCTAAAACAGCAAAAACTACCCAAAATCACACTAAACAACCAAAACAACCCAAACCACCCAAAACCATCTAAAACTACAGCAAACAATTTTGCGGAATTTGAATTATTAGTCTGAACCCAACCAAACCAAGTGGTCGTCTACTTGGATCAAAAAATTTTTTTACGTTTTTGGATTCTAAAACCAGTTTTCTAGACTAATTCATGCACGCTTAACATGGTTTGACAGTGGCAAAATGCCGTTTTCTCAGTTATTTTTTGAGTTTTGGCAAATAATTGATTTTACCAAAATCAATTATACCCTAAACTCAAAAATTTCTTCATGAAAACGTCATTTTACCACTGTCAACCCATGTTCAGCGTGCACGAATTAGTCTAGAAAACAAGTTTTGAACCCAAAAACGTAAAAAAAAAACTTTGATCCAAGTCGACGACCACTTGGTTTGGTTGGTTCAGACTGAAAATTTAATTAAATTTTAAATTTAAATTTTTGTTGGTGAAGTTTCGAATGGTTTCTGGTGGTTTTTGGTGTTCTGGGTGGTTTGGTGTGATTTTTGGGTGGTTTTGGGTGATTTTGGATGGTTTTCGCTGGTTTGGGGTTGTTTCAGGTGGTTAGAACACAGTTTCGAAAATTTCGAAAAAACGTAAAAAACTGCCTTGGTCCCCCTGTTGGTTCGTGGGCCAAATTTCGTTTCGGCAAATTTTGTTTTGGCATATTTCATTTGGCGCATTTCGATTTGGCAAATTTCGTTTTGGCAAATTTCGTATTTGGCAAATTCGTTTTTGGCAAGTTTCCCTAGCCGTTTTGTTGAGGAAGTTTCGTCAAAAATTTCGCGTTTTTGAATTGGCGGGGGACAGCCAAAAATACAGAAAACATTTTTCTTTCTTGCTTTTTTCTGCTTTACAGAAAATATTTTTTTTCGAATAATTTTTTAGTTTTTATTTAACACTTTAAAGGCTGTTTGTATTAATGCGAGCGTCTTGTTCAGACTTTACGCTGAACATGATACAGTCGAACCTCTATATAACATAAGTGAAGGGACCGCCCAAAAACCTTATGTTATATAGAGGTTATGTTATATAAATTAGCCATCCCGAAAATAAAATCAACCATCGAAAACAATAGATTTGAAAGAAAATGGTAATTTGATTCCTCACCACCTTAATGTAAACAAATTACTTATATAGAACTGAATAAATCTGATTTTCAGTAAATTGGGCCAATTTGAATTGGGCCACCGTAAATTGGGCCCCCGTAAATTGCGCCAAATTCAAATTGGTGTTAATTCAAATTGGGGCCCCGTAAATTGCGCCCAAATTCAAATTGGGTTAATTCAAATTGGACCCCCGTAAATTGCGCCAAAATTCAAATTGGTTAATTCAAATTGGGCCCCCGTAAATTGCGCCAAATTCAAATTCGGCCACCCGTAAATTGGCCAATTGGAATTGGGACACGTTTTTTGACGGCTTTTTCAAATAAAATTGTTGCAATTTTCGTCTATTGTTTCCCTGAATACATTTTCATGTTCGATGTTTTTCCATAATGCTGCATATATGAAACACTCTCTCATCTTCCTTCATTCTTTATACTAGTAATTAAACATACTACAAAGCAAATGAATGAGCGTTTGACAATGAATGACAAACAATGTCCTAAAGAGGACAATTGGCATAAGCGATTACAACGGTAACAAAAATAACTTGATTTGAATTTGAAAATTTGAATTTGGCCAAGTTGATTTGGCGCAATTTACGGTGGCCCAATTGAAATTGGCCCAATTTACGGTGGGCCCGATTTGAAATGGCCCAATCTTTGACTGCCCAAAAGAGCATGTTTACTTTTAAAAAAATCAGCAGATATTAATCAAATCAATCAAAGGATAACCCGAAAATGATAGATTTATAGACAGAAAGCAGGTTTCGGGCAGGCCTTGTCCTTTATCTTAGCCAGGGCAGCTGTGAAAACTTGCGCTGTGGTCTTGTTGTATAGTTAACAGACTAAGCATCCTTTTGACATCAAATTTGAAAAAAATTACAAAAAATGGGGTGAGAAAAATAGGATGTGCACCCAGTGGTAGTCGAACCTGTGACCTAGGCACTGCATGTATAAAGGTTCCCCTTTTAAACTATCCACATGCCCTTCCCATAACTTGGTACGAAATTTTATTTTGATACCGAATAAACTTCTTTCTATCCTTTGTGTGACATACAAATGTAGTTTTTTGACCCTACTATTAGAATACCATTCCCCCCCCCGCCCCAAAACTTTTTTTCAAAAAAATCATGTTCTAACCATTCCTCAGTAATTTTTATGCGCTAAAAACGATAAAAAAGTTGTTTTCAGACGTTTTTTTGACCAAAAAAGTCGATTTTGAAAAAAATTCGGCCAAAATTGGACATTTTCGGCGGGTTTTACCCCATTTTGGTCACTGGAGCTGGGCAAAAATAGACTCTATATGCATTTTTATGATCGAGGTACTTCTGAATCATGTCTAAGGTAAGTGCGTGCGCGCATCTCTAACTCTCAAGCCCCCTGCGCCCCCTTCGGGGGCGCAGGGGCTTGGGGCTTGGAGTTGAGATGCGCACACCCACATACCTTATACACAAAATCACTTGAAAGTGACTCTTGGATGCATGAAAAAGCATGCATACCAGAGTTTATTTATGCGGTAGCCCCAGTATTCAAAACTATGTTCAAGATATTCTTGTTAGGGACCATGTGTGATTAGTGGCCCCTTTTATTCCCTTCTTTTTATTTTGTTCTATAGTAGCGCCAAGTTTTGATCAAAACCTGGTAATGGTCGGCAGTTGGGATGGTCGGCAGTTGGGGGTCGGCAGTTTGGATGGTCGGCAGTTGAGGTCGGCAGTCAGAATGGTCGGCAGTCAGAAATAGTCGGCAGTTGTCCTTCTTCCCTTTTTGTTCAGTAATGCAAAAACCAAAGCCAATAAGCTGCAGCTGGAGATCTTTCAAATGCGGCGAAGATCCGAGAGAAAAAAATTGTTGGATTTTGCGCACTTTA
Organism: Ditylenchus dipsaci; assembly: GCA_004194705.1. Lineage (NCBI taxonomy): Eukaryota > Metazoa > Nematoda > Chromadorea > Rhabditida > Anguinidae > Ditylenchus > Ditylenchus dipsaci. Next base: position 60,813 of record SADC01000616.1, on the reverse strand, counting down.
TGATGCGAATGATTTATTTGGCTTCGATTAATTTGTTGATTTGAAAATTATGATTTTATTTGTTGATGTAACAGAGGCTTTGTGCAAATAAAATTTAAGAACTCATGTGGGAGAATCAAAAGTATCTTTCAATATTTTTGGAAACTTTCTGGAAATTTTCCGGAAACTTTCCGGATATTTCTTGGCAAAAGATTCTTTGCGGAAGCAGTGACAGCGGAGCTGGATGTGTTGTGCTGGGAAGTCATGAGCTCTACCAATTTAGCAGCCAGCTGCCCAATTTGAGGTCCGAGCATTTTATTCAAACAAAGCGATTCTAAATTAATGTTATACGTGACTTTCAAAAAAATGTACTTCAGACCAGTCACAGTTGATAAAAAGATAAAAATTTATTTACAAAAAATCATACTTGAAGACAGCTAAAAAGAGGTCGATAGAGAAAAATCTCAGGTACAAAACGGTGTAAACATATCTCTGCTGAGAAATCAAAATGTAAGAAAAAGGGTAAAATTACAGTCAACTCTCGCTATAATACCGTATTTCCTCTAATAAGCGCCCTCGCTTAATAAGTGCCCCCCCCCCCTATTTTTTGACTAAAATTTTGGATTAAGGCCATTTCTGATTGACAATTTCAAAATTTTTAGAGTTTGAAAAATAAGCGCCCGGGCGCTTATTAGAGAAATACGGTATACGTGTATATTATAGCGAGGGTTGACTGTATAGATGGGCGTTTATCGGCTAGAGCCAGAAAAAAATTATTTTATAGGGAGTTTTGTGTTATATATAGGTAAAACTAATGTTATATAAAGATTCACTTTGGCTTTATTTCAATCAGACCAACCAAACTGATTTCTGAGTTATGTTATATAGAGTTTATAGACAGGTTCGACTGTAGGAGAAAAAAATTATCTGAAAAGTGCTTTTACCATGGAACCTTCAAGGGTGTTGTATTAAAAAGTTGGGCGCTACTCGGTTATACAACCCCCCCCCCCTCCCAAAAAGTGCTACTCGGGAATAAATCCCCCCACCCCCCCCCCCCGCCCAATCCTAGGAGCTACTCGGTTATAAACCCCCCCCCCAAAATCAAGATTTTTAGGAGTGGTCAAAACACATTTTTTAAGCAATAATTTCGCCATAAAAGGACCAGAAAAGAAATTAAAATAGGGTTCAAGGGCTGTATTGGAGGGGAAGAGACAAAACAGGGCCACTTCTATAGTGCCTATAAGTACCAAAGAGTATTAATTCTCTAAGCGGTAAAGGCGCTTTCAAGGCGCTTGAGAGTTAGAGATGCGCGCACTCACTTACCTTAGACATGATTCCGAGAAGTACACTTGATCATAAAATGCATATAGAGTCTATTTTTGCCACGACCCGAGTTGAAAAACATGGTAAAGCAGCTAAAAAGAGTGGCCCCTGTATTATTCCCTCCCCTCCCAATACAGCCCGTAATCCCTTTTAATTGCTTTTCCGGACCTTTTATGGCGAAATTATTGCTTAAAAATGTGTTTTGACCACTCCTAAAATCTTGATTTGGGGGGGGGGGGGTATAACGAGTAGGTCGATTTTCGGGGCGGGGGTATTCCCGAGTTTTTTTTGGGGGGGGGGGGGGGGTGTTTATTACCGAGTAGCGTCAAAATTGGCCTTTTTGGTTTGGTTCAGACTGTTGCCTTATAATACCCCGCAATCCCGCATTTTGTTAAATATACATCTCTAACTTGAAATACCGTATTTCCTGTCATAAAAGACCCGGATCTCATATTTTTCGAGCCTATTAAAATCTTGAAATTGTCAATCGAAAACGGCCGAAACTCTGAAATCAGAAATTTATTAAAAATTTACAATTCTTTTGTAGATTTTTGAAGCAAAAAGCAGAAAAATAATTTTTATCGAAATCGATAAAGTTATCGATTTGGCACACCTGCCCAAAACACCGCCAACGACAAACACTGCCGCCATAGCTAACTACCTATATAATAAATTCTTCCTTGTCCTACTTGACAGTAACCCTATTGAAATTGAGGAGCGAGTAGAAGAAGAGAAGAAACTAGCCAAAGTTCATCCCTGATACAAAGCCACCCTATATCCAATGCTTACGATTTCCAGTCTTGATGTCTTTGAAAATGACCCAAAATCACCTTCTAAAATGGTTTTTTGTGCTGAACAAGTTAAAAGAAGTATTTTTAAATGCTTCTGCATTAAAAATCTCACATTTTTGTAAAAAAAATGCTCCCATCAATCAGAGGTAAATGGTCAGTTTAGGGTTTTTTGACTGAATTTTAGTATTTTAAAACAAATAAAGGTAAAAATAATCGATTTAGAAACCTTTTTAACTTTTGGCCCTACTGTGATAACCGACGCCCCCCCCCTTCTTGCTTGCCCCTTCATTGCGCAGTCTTTAAATATCTCTCATTTCAACTCTCTCTTTAACTATCTCAGCCAAAGGGGTTTTGTGAAATCATTCCCAATCTCTTATCTCCTCCACCCTGAGCCAAATTACTTACACTATTTTTTATCATTGTTTAGGGATTGTATCGATGATATAGATGAAAGCGATATCCAATTAAAAGTTCATGATCATGGAGTGAAGAAACCAATTGGATGAGCACTTGCATCATTTAGATGTCCATCTGGCCGAAAAAAATTCTTGGCACTACTATAGAATATCCGGCAAAACGGGACGTTATGAAGAGAGGACGTTATATAGAGAGTCGTTATGTAGAGAGGCACTCGCCTACATATCACTCGCCAGACGTTATGTAGAGAGTTTTTCAAAAAAAATGTTTATTTCAACAATAAATAGCACCCGAACAAACAATCATTGGATGGGCATAAAATAAGTAGAAATACTCTTCTGCATCAGTTTCTTTATGCGTTCTTTGGCAAGCACATCATCCACTTCATTGCACAGCAGCTCAACTTCACGGATGTTGAAGAATATTCAAAGCTTCAACTGCTTCTCGAGTATTGTCTGGTGGTTCTGGCACTCTGTCAATCTCTATCAATAACAGTATCACTTAAAGAAAAATCCATTAAAAAACCCAGCAGAACAAAATAATTTCCTTTCTGTCTCCGGCTCTCCCACTTCCGTTTAGACAAACGTTGCAATTTCGGCCAGAGTGAGCGTCCCATCAGTAGGGAGTTGGTGATACAACTATAAACAGTCGTCCAATGTGCCTTTCACCAAATCCAGAAGCTGCAATTCGCCAAAGTGTGCTTTATTAATTACTGGCGTTTTCGAGATCAACCTTATCGCCAGCGCCTTTCTGATCCATCGATGTATCCTCGTGATTGTCAGTGCCGTCCTTGAAAAACGGAATTTTTTATTTGTAAAAAATACAAGATTTACTTCTGACGCTTAATGAATCCGGCTTTTCGGAAGCAATTGGCGATAGTTTCAGGTTTAACATCCGATCAGGAACGATGGAGAAAGCGCGGTGCCTTGTGAAGATTGATTTTCTACTCGGCTATCTAGGTAGAAGTAGGTAGCCGTGGTAGTGCAACTTTAAATTTTGAAGGCTGCCCAAAACTGAACATATTAGAAACTCGACCTTTTGAAAATCGCTGTAACTACCCTTTGAAACAACAAGTTTAGGCTTAGCCCTTAGGCTTGGGGGTAGGCCAGCGTACGGAAGTTGTGACTATTAAAGAGCTTGCGCACATTTTCGGGGTCTGCGACATAAATTTGGGTACTTTTCACTAAAGTAAAAAAGGTGAAAATCGTTGGGGGGGGGGGGGGGTATTCGCTACTAGCGTTAAAAAATTCAAATTGGCTGGGACAAATTCAAACAGGTGAGCATGACCCTTCAAATTAGTTTCTTCTTCAGTGTTTTTATTGAATTTGACTCATATCATCAAGTTTGACACAATTATATTACAGTCAACTCTCGCTATAATATACACCCTCGTGACCGGTGTAGGTATATATTATAGCGAGAGTATACTATGGCGAGTATATATTATAGCGAGAATAAAAAACCAAACTCTATGCATATGTATATTATATCGAGTGTAACAGCAAATCATAAGGAACTTTATTACCGTACTTACTCTAATTATACCCCATGGGGATAATTTTTCAACCCCCCTCGGGGGTGGGGATAATTAGAGACTGGGTGATAATTAGAGACTGGGGGAGAATTATTCGACCTTTGAAAACCAGCTTAATTATTCACAAGAATACACTTACACGTGAATCAAACTTTATTCCACGGACAAACATAAAAATTCAAACAGTTACATAACATTCCACTCCAACGAGACGTCGCTTTCATAACCGTTTCCTGCGTCCTCTTCTATGTCTATTTCTTCTGGAATCAGAGCATCTATTTCTGTATTCTCACGAGCTTGTTTTAGTAGCAGTCTTCCACCTGAAGCCGGCCCATGTTGCTTGAAGCAATGAATTTCATCATCCTCTGAACCGTCAGCTGCATTTGTAATTCCTAAATCACATAATTATACTACACATAAAAGGATCAGAAAGAGTTTGTACCACATGTCTTGAATGAGCTTGCTATGGCTTCTTTGGTCAAACTTTGCCATCCTTCGTAAATCCATTGAAGATAGACATCAACTGCTGGTGCACGCGGGTTGTTTCTAGCCGTAAATTCTCGTTCTCCATTTGCCATCCAGAAATCATATAGTTGCTGAATCTTAGCTTTAAAAGGAGCATTCCAGCACACATCAGGTGCCTAAACAACTGAGACGTCTGTCTGGGTTCGTAAAGTTTTATAAAAATACCTGCACAAATTTAGTACATCCCCCAGGAACTACAGCCGTATCCAGTTTAATTTTCTTCAACTCTCTTTTCGTTTCTTCACTGAGATGACACCGAAAGGCATCCCACACGAGCAGTCGCTTGCCAAATAGATTGATACCGAAGGTCTAAACATAAAAACACTTTATTGCCTTTTAACTAGAAACCAACCTTGTTAAGATAATCCTTTGTCCACTCATCATTCATCCAACTTTTCCCAGCCCAGGCCAAATTCAGCTTGCCACGAAACTTCTGTTCAATTTAGGATCGATACGCTTCCTTGGAGAAGAACATAAGGCAGACACTTTTGACCGTCAGAACGAGCTGTCAGCAGGACTGTTATTCTTGACTTTTCATGTCCAGTTGAAATCACGGTAACCTAAAATCCTTCGTAAACGATAATAACTTATAAATTGACTAAACATACGTCCTTTGATCCTTTAAAATCGATGCATTTTCCCTGAGTAGGGTCTAACCATATGGGTGTCTCATCCGCAGCAAAGATGGAGGTGTACCTGGAATCACAACTAAAGATTCATTTTTGAACATTACTCACTTTTCTTTAGCCCGTACTCTTCGAAGATACATGATGAAATCAACGAGTTTCTGCTGATATTCAGCTGGAGGTTTCTGGCATCTGGTAGTTGGCAGCCTTGCACGAAAATTATGGCGCTCCAAAAATTTTTGCAGCCATCCGATGCTAGCCTAAAAACAAAATTGCACAAATAATTATCGCTTTTCAAAGACTAACCGAAAATGTCTTCTTCTCAGATCCAAATGTAGGCTGGAACATTTTTTCTGCTCTTGCGACGATCATTGTTCGAGAAACCTTCTGCTTCATTGCTCTTCTTTCACGAACCCATCCAGCCAGACCATTATCAAAATCTTGATCGAGGAGAGGACGCCCACCACCAGGAGATTTTTTTTTCGGCACCATGAGATATGAATCTCTATAAACAGGACAATTACAAAGTTGGCATTAAAATATCAACCAAGGACACTTGCTTTGTACGACGTAGATAAGCTTCTTTTGACCTCCAATCACGTATCATATGGCGGTCCACATTGTACTTCTTGGCAGCGCTGTTGATAGAATTGACTTTTTTGGCGTAGTCGATTATTTCAAGCTTTCGAGCGACGGTGTAGGACTTTTTCTTCTGTGATTTCTTGCCGGGCAATTCAATTGGCTCATCCTCAGAAACCGTTTCAATCCGCTCCTCTTCATCATACAGCCAAGCATTGATATCATCCATAATTATGCAAGCCTTAATAAAAGCTAAAAACGGTGTAGGTAAAATGGCCTAGGGTGGGGATAATTAGAGACTGGGGGATAATTTTACAACCCCCCCTTGGGGTGGGGGATAATTAGAGACTGGGTGATAATTAGAGACTGGGGTATAATTAGAGTAAATACGGTAAATCCATGATAAAAATTCAATGACCAACCGGGAAGAAATATGTTAGTACACTTTGCTTTTCTTTGCGCTGCTGATAAAAGGCATCATCCAAGTAAATTGACCCAAAAAACAGCAGATATTTGTCTGTCATTTTTTCTTCTCAGGACAAAATCGGGCCGGAGTACACACCGTCGGTGTCGCCCAAAATCGCAAAATTGATGTTATTTCGATGTTCTGACCGCCGAAACGTGTTTAAACACCTTGTTAGGATTGGCAAGAGAGTTTTTGAGACTATCCAAAAAAAATTTTTGGTACCATAGGAGGGACCAAGGCAAAAAACCCAAAATTTGACTTGGTCCCCCAAGGCAATTTGGGCAGATTTTTATGATTGCATACACCTTTTTTATGATTGCATACACCAACGAAGTATTGCCTAAGCCTAAGCCTAAGCCTCAGCCTAAGCCTAAACCTACGCTAAAATCTGCCCAAATTGCCTTGGGGACCAAGTCAAATTTTGGGTTTTTTGCCTTGGTCCCCCTGTGGTACCGAAAAAAATTTTTTTGGATAGTCTCAAAAACTCTCTTCCCAATCCTAACAAGGTGTTTTAAACACGTTTCGGCGGTCAGAACATAGAAATAACATCATTTTTGGCGATTTTGGGCGACACCGACGGGGTGTACTTTAGCCCAAAATCGTTGTTTTCTCAAGTGTATATTATAGCAAGAGTAAAATAAAGGAGGGTGTAACTTCTGAAGCGTATACTATAGCGAGAGTATACTTTCTTGACTTTCTTTGCTAGCCAACCAAATACCGCTCAGGTGAATATTATGCCGAGATGTATACTATAGCAAGTGTATATTATAGCGAGAGTTGACTGTAACGCTCTTTTGCCGGCGTCTCGTAGATGACTCTTCTTTAATAGATTTTCGCATTTTTATAAGACAACCAGGAAAGAAAGTAAGAATCGAGTAAATGGAGGATTTAATAAGGAAAAACTGGAAATTCCGGATGATTTCGGAGAATTCTCCGAAATTCCGGAGAATTGTACAACCATACTTGGACGAGCGGCGCCGCTCGCCACGCCGTTTGCCACTGCATTTTTAGCCGACGCCGCCGCTCCATTTTAGTATCCGCCGCTGCCTCCGCCGCTGCCTCCGCCTCTGTTATTTTTTCCCCGCCGCTGCCGCCGCCGCTTGTTTGAACCTTCAAAATTTGTTCTTGTTTTTTGCGTTACAAATAAGAAAACATTTAAATTGCAGAAGAGAAGGCTTAAATGGTCTTTTTATTGATTTCTTTCACACAAAACTCTGCGCATTTCTTGTAAGTGAATGTCCACGGCTTCTTTTGAAATCCGGCTGATTCCGACAGTAGTGAAGCGTAGTGAGCGTGTGGGGTTTACTTTCTGAATGAATCTGGAAGCAGCATCTTTTGCGTTTGCACTTAACGTCGATCCCAAAGCCTTAGGAACCGAATGTAGATATCTACCGTTCTTCATTATGCATTACTCACACTATTACAGTGAATAAATGTTTGATTAAGTCTCCAAGTGTATTGTCATAAAAATTGTCGATGACTTAAAGTTACAAAATTCGATAATAAATGGAGTTAAATTTTTTAAATAAAGTAGTAAATGAGATTTTTTTACACGCAGCTGCCGCCGCCGCTCATTTTTCACCCGCCGCTGCCGCTGCTTTTTAGCCCTTCCGCCGCCGCCGCCGCTTTTTCCGCCGCTGCCGCTGTTTTTCTGGCAGCCCGACGCTCGCCGCCGCCGCTGCCGCTCTTTTTTTTGCGTGTCCAAGTATGTGTACAACCCTAATTTCTACACTTGGAAGTGAAAATGCACTGTGAGCTGCATAAATAGTGCTTTCATATTGCATAAGTAAAAAGCATGGTGTGAATAGTGTTTTGGGTTTATTTAACCGATGAAAGTTACAAAATCGTGTAATATAAAACGGCCAAAAATACAAGTTTTGGTTCTATTTTTAGCTATTTTTATTTGTCTTTTGTTGAGTTTTTTTAGGGCCTGCTTACAATGGGATGTCGATGTCGAAGTAAAAGTGCTGTCTAGATCTCGCGTTTTCCATAGGAAAATGCCAAATCTGATATAGATGACCTATACCTACTTGTTGATTTTAGTTATAGGTCATCTATATCAGATTTGGCATTTTCCTATGGAAAACGCGAGATCTAGACAGCACTTTTACTTCGACATCCACATCCCATTGTAAGCGGGCCTTAAAGAAGCATGCCCATGCGTTACATGGCGAAATTTGAATTTCCAAAGGCGGTGACCACTTTAACGCGCGAGACCAAAAAAATTCAAATTCAAATTTTCATTCCTATTGTATGAGCTGCTAGATATCACACGTGTCCTATGCAATTGTCATGCGAAGTTTGTTATTCTGCTGTGTTATGACCAAAAAATAGAGAAAGTCTACCGTGTGACAGGTTTGTGGTCTTTGGTTTTTGTTGCTTGTAACTAGTGTTAGGGCTTACAGGTCCGAGGAAAACACTGAGCGAAGAATTATGACAATTTTTAGTCCAAGCAAACCGAGCAAATAAATGGCAGGTTTAAAATCCAGAAAGAAAAGGATATCATACTCAAGACTAGGATTTTCGGCGCTAGTATACTAAAATCTGATCCTCAGAAAATCGCTGTAACTACCCTTTGGAACAACAAGTTCAGGCTTAGCCCTTAGGCTTGGGGGTAGGCCAGCGTACGGAAGCTGTGACTGATAAATGTCTTACGCACTTTTTCCGGGGTCTGGGACATATATTTGGGTACTCTTTACTTAAGTTTTAAAACGAAAAATTTTTAGGGGCTGGTATTCTATACTACGGTCGGATTTTCTCGCAAACTTTTTTCTGTAAACTTTTTGCGAAAATTCGATTGGGCGGATCAGAATTCCGGTCCGATCGGCTTAATCGCTCAGAATTTCAGGTTTATGGTGGTTTTGAGTGGTTCAGGGCGGAATTCTGAGCGATTGAGCCGATCGGACCGGAATTCTGATCCGCCCAATCGAATTTTCGCAAAAAGTTTACCCTCTTTAGTAAACCCCCAAAAAACCAATAATTTTGGCTTCTGGCCATTCCGGGTGGGATTCTGAACAATCCAAGTCATTTTCAGGCTGAAAAAATTTGAATTCTTGCAAAATTATGCAAAATTTGGTTGGTCTTGGACAGAAATTAGGTTTGCGGGGGAAAAAAGTATTTTTGCGGTGAGAAAAAGTACAGGGTGGTCCAAGAAATGTGCACACTTTTAAACGGCCATAACTTTTTTTGTAGTGCGTTTTTCGAAAATCTGTAAACGCCATTCGACTCAAATCGCGTAAGAATTTGTTTGGCATATAACGCTAGAAAAAAAAATTTTTGAAAATTTTCGAAATTTGCCTTGGTCCCCCCTTTGGTTCGAATTTATCTTTTTGCTTTTTCATTCTTTTCCTCTTCTGCAAAGAATGAAAAAGCAAAAAGATAAATTCGTACCAAAGGGGGATCAAGGCAAATTTCGAAAATTTTCAAAAAAATTTTTTTTTCTAGCGTTATATGCCAAAAAAATTCTTACGCGATTTTGAGTCGAATGGCGTTTACAGATTTTCGAAAAACGCACTACAAAAAAAGTTATGGCCGTTTAAAAGTGTGCACATTTCTTGGACCACCCTGTATTTTGCGGTGAGAAAAAGTATTTTGCGGGAAGATCAAATTGCGGTGAGAAAAAAATAATTTGCGGTGCATTTGCAGTGTATTTGCGGTGAGAAAAAAATATTATCCTTAGAGATACGGCCGTCGCGCGCCATAGAGCTGTCGCGCGTTGGCGCATGTTGGAGTTGGGCTATATCGCGTTAGCAAATATATCCCTGTCTAATACCTTGCAGGAAACTTTGTATATTTATGTGACAAGCGCGATAGTATCTTTAACTACCCCTGAACTCATTTCAACTTGTTTCCCAAATGTTTTACTTTAGAATTTGACGGCAGTAGTTATTCGGCTATCCGTTCTCATTTGAAATAACTGGCAAAAGTCATGGTATGTCAGTAGACTGCCAGCAACCGGATACAAATTGTAACCGGATACAGCAACCGGATTTTTCTACTAGCTTACATGTTTTTTTTCTTCAGGAAATACTGATTGTTGACCGCAAGACGATGGGTTTCAAGTGCCTGCATGGAAAAAAGAGTGGTCAGCTCGAAGAAGTCTCAGCTCAGTTTACTTACGGATGGCAATCACCTATTTCGACAGAAATATTGAATGACTTCATGGCAGGTATAAATGTGGATCATTAGCTGCTTAGGAACTGATTTGGAAATCTCCTCTGTGATTTGAATGTATATGACCATCCCATTTGTGCATTTCGTGTAAAAATTCCGGACAATTTCGACATTTTCCAAATAATCTAGCATCAATTTTAACACTTGAGATGCTTCATGGAAATGCTTCGAAGACCATTCTGCACAGTAGGGACACACTGATTGTGGTGACCGTAACATGAATGACACAGAGTGAAACCACTAAAATAGGAGAGCTTTCCGAACCAGTTCCCTATTCAAACTGCTTTCTACTTAAACCCTTTATTTAGACAATTCACCAAAGACAAAAGAGCAGTTGAAGTTTTTCTTGATATCATACCAGTCCATGCTTGTATCGCATCAGATGAAAAATTCAGTCAGTCCCGAAGGAGCAATTGACCAGAACCGTAAGCCCTTGATTTCACTAGATTTTCAACGTTAGTCTTTTTTGCCATTGTTACGCATCTTATTACAGTGTTTCGTTTTCTAGTGTCAATCACTCACTTGGACGATAATGGCAAGCCAGTGCTGGATGGATTTGAATGGAAGGACACAAGTTAGTGAATGAAGAATGAAAAGTGTTGTGTTGAAGCTTGCTTGTGCATTGTAGTGTACAATCGAATAAAGTATCAGTTTTCCAAGAAAGTTGTAAATGCACAATTAGTATTAAGTCACAATTGAAGATTGTATTATTAAAAATATTAGGAGTACAGTCGAGTCTCGATATAGTGGCACCTCTCGGGACTGACCATCAGGTGCCACTATGTCGAGGGTGCCACTTTAGTCATTTCCTTTTAGCCGAAACCAAACTAGCCCACACCAAGGTGCCACTATATCGTAGTGCCGCTCTATCGAGACTCGATTATACAGTCAAATCTTTCTGTGACGATCACCCTGAAGACCGCCCTATGTGATTATTAGAGAGAGGTGATCGTTGCACACGGTGTTTCAAAAAACTCCCCTATTTTGAAAAATTGGCATTAGTAACCCCTTGCCAGGCCGATTTCGATTCGATTTTCAGTAGATCGATACAGCAAGACTTGACTGTCAAACAAATGCAGGATGTTCCGAAATTACGCGCACATTTCTTAATTTGTCTTTAAACTGTTCAACGACGCTAGGCTCATCAATTTTGATATCTTTTTTTGGATCCAGGATGCGCCTGAAAAGCGCCTCAAAGTCCAAAAATTATGGAGATTTCCACAGGTTAGGATCCCAAAAATGTAAATCGACCGAGCAAAACGCTTCGTCCACTATTTTTTTATCTATGTGCGCGTAATTCGGGGACATCCTGTACATAAAATGGCTAAACAACAGTTTGCCTAATCAATTCAAATTTGTCGTAGTCTTTGGTCAACGCCAACTGTTCCTGGGTGGTTGCATTGGTGAGACTAAACTCATACATCATTTTTTCCAGCTTCCCTGATAATACTTCGAAAGCAATGTGATAGTTGCACCTTTTAGTTGACGACTCAAACATCTAAAAAAATTTCGTTCAAAGCAAAAGTTTGCCTATGGAAAAGTGCTACCTTTTTTAATTCCTCCACAACGTCCATGATAGTACAGTTTCTCAAAGCGATGGCGGATCTATCAGTGGCGAAAATGTTGATTGACCTGTGGACAGGCGGGCAACTGTATTGGTGAAGCCAGTCGACAACTTCCGGCAGTGACAAAAGACCTTGGTCTCTTTTGTCGCTGCGGAAAACCATTAATTTAAGCTTGGGACATTCTTTCAACAAGGGCAATGACAGCAGGGAAGTCTGTTCGGGTGGGTTGTCTATGTTGGGTCGAATGATTTTCATTAGAATGCCTGAAAAATGTTGGAAATGTGAAATTATACAAAAAGGCATGCGATTGATGTAAGACTTTTACTATTTTTAGCCTTCACGTTTAAATTGAATTTTTCACAATTTTCGATATTTGGCCTCTGTAAAGGGTGAGGGAAAGCTACTTAGGTTTGAAAAAGTGGCCTCGACGCCACAATACGTAAACGACAGGCGAACAGCTGTATTGGTGAAGTCAGCTACGCCTAAGTAGCTACCACCCCCCTCCCCCCATTTAAAGAAAGTGCGTAAGCATTTGCGTTTTTTTTGGCCCAGAATGGTGTTGCAGGTTTGATCCCACGTGGTGGCACACTATGTATTTTGATCGTTTGACCACTTCCAGGAGTAATTTGGATCGCTGATTCCGAATCTGGTATCAACAAAGTCTAATCACCTCTAAAAATGGTCAAACAGACTAAAATAGATAGCGTGCCACCACGTGGGATCGAACCTGCGACACCATTTTGGGCCAAAAAACGCAAACACATACGCACTGCGCCATGGAAGCCACTTTTTCAAACCCAAGTAGCTAACCCGATTACACCCCCCCCCCTTCAGAGAGACATACAAGTAAATTGTAGTGAAAACCTGAAGCGGACAAAATTTCGAATCTACTCGTTTTTATGTAGATAAATTATCTTGTAAAGCTGTTTTCTGCGTTTTCTTAACTCCACGAGCTCTACCGATTCTGCTTTTTCAATTTGGTTGAGCACCCGCAAAATCTCAAGATCTACCCCAAAATTTTCAGATTTTGGGATATCGAAAAATAAACCGGCCGTCTATTTAATTAGAGGAAATACGGTAGGTGGTCACTATTTTGTCGTTAAATCGAGCTTTTGCTTTCTTGAAGAGAAAAATTTAATGATTCAGGAAAACGGTCGGCAAAATGAAATACCTGCGGTATTTGGGACCAGAGTCTTAAAACAGAACAATCAAAACTTTCTGAAAAATCGAGGTAAAAAAGTGTGCGAGCCTAGGCGGGAACAAATTTTTTGGGATGTCGTTAAATCGAGCGGCGACTGTACTCGGTTTTACCCTCCCAACAACAGAACAACAAATTAGCTTACCTGACAATCTTTGGCAGAACAAGGGATATATGCCTCAAGAAATTTGTGAAACGCTCTCTCACTCCCTGTATCGCTCCAATCGCCAATCTCCAAAAGAGTGCCCTTGAAGGCAGACTTCATCTGGTCATAGAAGAAAAAAGCTTCTGGTTGAAACTCGTAGGGGGTGTAGAGGAAGCAAAGCGGACATATTCAGGAACCCGCCTGCCAAATGTTCAATAGCTTACCGTATTTACTAATAGCTTTTTTATTTTTTTAAAAATTTTATTTCTGTATTTTCAGACCTTTTACAGGATGGATATCGATTGGTGACATAAATGAATATTTTTTTTTATTTGTAGCAAAAAATCGTCAATTTTTGAAGCAAAAAGTTTTTACTAAATCCAAAATCCTGGGGGGGGGGGGGGGGTGTTGTTGGGGTTAAATGGGATAAATACTTTTAAATAGGCTTGATCCGGGATTTTCACACATTTCATCCAACCTCAACTACCTATCTCTTCTATCTAAGTTATATCGACTCATAATATGTCAAAAGATAGAGGAGAGATTTTCGCTTCGATTGAAAGAAAGATCGGCAGGAAAGAAGCATAGTTTTGTGCTAAAAAACATGAATCCGTTTCGGGATTATTATCCCGGTTTTTGCAAATCGCGGTTGGTTTTTGGACTTTGTCATAGACATTTGATTCGAATGTGCGCATTTGCTGTATATGCATAACCACTCAAAAGATAGTGGGGAGACTTGCGCGTCGATTGAAATAAAGATCGCCAGGAAAGAAACATGATTCCGTGCTTAAAAACACGAATCCCGTTTTGGGATTATTATCCCGGGCGATCAAGCCTACTTTAAACACATACCATTGGCATGACGTCGTAGGGGCCGCAATAAATCATCATACCCATAGCATCGAATTTCGGTGGGATGTCACTGTCGTAATAGCGCAGAGACTCAATTATATGGATCACCCTAACATTTTCTTGCACCACTTTGTGCAACCTTTGGCAAACCAATTGAATAGCTGTGAGCTCTCTGCGCTTTAGAAAAGAGAAGGCTGATATTAGCGTGTCATTGCTCAGAGTGGAAGACATTATCTGAAAATATTGTTAGAAAAATTCTGTTCAATGCATGAATAAAGGATTTGGTTCAGAAAAGCCATTTAGGTGTGAAAGAGTAGCCTTGGTTAGGCTTGGGCTCCGGATCGGAATCCGGTTTCGGATTCCGGTTTTTTATTGGAAATCCGATCCGGAATCCGGCCGACCCAAAGCTCAAAATCCGTAATCCGGCCGGTTCACAGCAGAAAAAGGATTTCCAATAAAAAACCGGAATCCGAAACCGGATTCCGGGCGGATTCCGATCCGGAGCCCAAGCCTATAGAAAACCAATGTGCATTTCACTGATTAAAAAATCCGGAATCCGGTAGCGGATCCGGTTTTTTAGACCGCCGGATTCCGTTATCCGGTTTTTTTCGAAAATCCGATCCGGTATCGGCGGACCCCTAGAGCCCAAGCATAGCCTTGGTGGCGTTTGCATTTTTTGGCCAAAATGGTGTTGCAGGTTCGATCCCACGTGGTGGCACGCTAATTATTTGGTTGTTTAACCAATATCTATGGGTAATTTGGGTCACTGATTCCGAATCTGGCGTCAAAAAAGTCTAATAAGTCTAATGCGATCGAATGCAGAAAAATCGATTGGAAGAAAACAGAATTTTGAAAATTGCTCTTTGAAAAAAAACCAGGGAATCTTCCAAAACCAGGAAATTTCTTGGACCACCCTCCACTCTAAAAATAATGTTTGAATTGGCGCTTTCATGACTGAGTATTATATTTTTTTATTAAAAGACCGCTGTTTACTTCTTTTTTTACGGCGAAAAATCGATAGACGTGGAGCCCAGTGGCAAAGAATTTTTAAATTCATCTTTTTGTCACCTTTTATTTGGTTATTTGGGCCTCAATCAAGTTCATCGCCTATAGTCTCAGTCTTTACAGCAAATAATAACCAGGACTAAGTGTGTGTGTGGATTAGGGGACTAGGTGCTATTTGTGTGTCGTGCTGGAACAGAGGCTAGCCTGATTGGGATACGATTGGCGGGAAGACGAATCCAAACTAGTTCAACAATTTCCAAATTCGCCCACAACAACCAGCCAATAAAATGTCGTCGGAAGGTGGCAGCGAGAACAATGACCAGAGCAACCCCACAGATGCCAGAAGAGGTGGTGGTGGTGGCAGGATGGACAGGCAGGGCGAGGAGTTGGCCACCAAAGTGCTCTCCATCCAGTCCAAACGCTTCTATTTGGATGTGAAGCAAAACGACCGCGGCAGATTCATCAAATTTGCTGAGGTTTGTAATTTTCCTGGCCTTTTTTTCGGCAGTTTTGGTTTTTAATGAATAGTGGAAAAATTGTATAGTTAAGGTGGCTGGAGGAGGAAGAAAAGCAGGATTTTTATGTCTATGCATACTTCCAACCAGTTCAAAGACCACCTTACTGAATTTATTGAGCTGGCCGAGACAGTTAACAGTGAGTTTTTTTTTTCGTTGAAATTACTAATTTATGACTGCTAATATTTTTTATTGTTTCTGTGAAAGATATGCTTTGCTCACAGTGGTTGGTCGAGGTCGAGGTCGAGGTCGTGGTCGAGGTCGTGGTCGAGGTCGTGGTCGAGGTCGTGGTCGAGGTCGATATGAGTGTGAGCACGGTCTATGTCGAGGTCGAGGTCGATGTTGCTCACACTTCATAGTCAAGGTCGAGGTCGTGGTCGAGGTCGATATCACATCGACCACGGTCGATATTCAATTTCTTCAAATCAATTCTTTGTCGTGTGGAAATTGTTCTGCACGATACAAAAACACGAGAAATTAAAAAATTTATCCTTTGTCGTGTGGAAATTGTTCTGCACGATACAAAAACACGAGAAATTAAAAAATTTATCCTTCGAATACCCAAAATTTGTAATTTTTCCTAATTTTTTTGTCCTGATGACCTCGACCATGACCTCGACCCCGACTCGACCCCGACCTCGACCCCGACTCGACTGAGGACTGTGAGCAACATCGACCTCGACCAAGGACTATGAGCAAGGGGATAGTTTCTGGACGCAAGCAACTGGCTAACATCAAATGTCTCCACGAAAAAAATCATCAATCTTTTTTTGTCAGCAAAGCTATATATGGCTTTTCCCTACCAAACTGGGCACGGACCTTTGGTACTTAATTGGCAGCGTACCCGATTTGGTATGGAAATGCACCTAAACGTCTCCAGAAATTTTTTTTCTGACTCAGGATGCACATCCATGATTTCGCTTTATATTTCTACAGTTATCGACTATTTTAAACATGACTTCGGATAAGCCGATGGTCCTCCTCAGTCAGTTTGAGTACCGTGGCCTTTGAGCACCGTGGCTATAGGCCTAGCTAGTGATTGGTGCTATCCCAGCTTCAGCCTCATTGTTTTTTTTTGTGAAAACATTGAATATTATATACAGTGTACCACTCAAAAACGGTGTAAGTAAAATTTGGACGCCTGACGATTGACTACAAAACTGATTGGATATAATTTTAATTCTTGACGGCTCAAATTGTTTTACCCCGTCAAATTATTCTTTCCCCCGAGAAATTATTATTTTACCCCGTCAAATTTGAAAACTGGTTTTTATCTCAAAAAGTTTTAAACTTTATACATTTTCATACAAAATGTAGTTCTGGATCTCAGCTTTCTAACAAGCTATAAATATAAACAGAACTAGCAAAAATTTTCAGAAATCGGGGTAAAAAAGTGTCGGACCCTAGGCGGGAACGAACTTTCGGGGTGGCGGATTATCAAGTTTGACTGTATATCATATAGAAGTAGGGTTAGGTATATAGCCGCCTATTGCAAAAAAGGCCACATGGTCAAAAGCTGGCCATTTTTTAAGTTGGTTGCTCCTCAAAATTGCGAAAAAATTGTCGTGATGCAAGACTAGAATTATTTAAAAAATTATATTTTAGACAATGGTGGATCTGAAGCGCTCCCTACCTGTTGCACTCTGAGACCATTGTCAACGACAAACGCCGCTACTTTCTGGATCTGCGCGAGAATAATAGAGGCCGATTTCTGAAAGATCACTCAGTCCTGCTCTCAGACTGGAATTCGCTTCTCGATTGCTCTGCCAGCACAAGGCATTGCCCAATTGAGGGATGCACTGGTTGAACTAGTGGCCGAGTTTGGTGAAGGATATATGGATGGTAGGCATATAAAAACTGCAGTCCACTATTTTAAAGATTTGTTTTAGAGCCTGTGCAAGTGGAATTACCAGAGGAGCGTTCCCTGAAGCCGACAACAAAATGTTTTACTTTGACCCAGGCCATAATGAAAGAGGAGACTTTCTCAAAATTTCGGAGGTATTCATTAAAAAAGGGTTTTTTGAGAATTTGTGCAGTTTACTCTTGAAATGTGACCATTCATTCAAGTTCGGCCCCGCCTAGGTTTTTGACAATTTTTGCTGAGCTTCATTCATCAATCTCGTCGAAAATCTCAAGGATTTCAATTTTTGCCCTTAATCACTATCAAAAGTTAAAACCAGAGGGGAACCTCCAAAAGCTATTCAATTATTCTATCATGGTTTGAGTATTTTTCACAACAAATCGCCCAAGGGATTATGGTACAGTCGACTTTGTCAATAACGCACGTCCAAAAAGTTCGTTCCCGCCCTTTTGTGAAACCCTATATTTTCATCATTTAGACCCGAACTCTCCAACAGCGCACACCTATGCGGGTCTAAGGGAGTTGTGGGTTCTAAATGATGAAAAATAGTGTTCCCGAAAACGATCGCGAAATCGGAATATTTGCATTTTTTGCACTAGGCTAGAGAATTTCATTCAGCAATAAGCTCCCGAAATTTAGGGTAAAAAAGTGTCGGACCTAGGCGGGAACGAACTTTTTGTGCGTGCGTTATTGACAGAGTCGACTGTAACCAAAAATATTAGAGAACCTAAAATCTAGAGTTAGACCCAAGGGTATTTTGTTGAATTTTTTTTTGACAATAATGGAAACATCAATGGGATACAGTCAAACCTCGATAAGCCGAACCCCTAGGGACCGACCTTAGGGTGCCGGTTGAAAGAGGTTTAAATTATTTCAAGACAAAGGTGCCGCTTTTCGAGATTTTGCATTAAACATGAGATCTTTCCACAATTTAATGCATCTACTTGAGAGGAATTTGAATTTTGAAGATGGCGTTAATTTTAAGAGTAGTTCTCTTAGCAAATCGACCATGCTGAACACGAATTTAGTGTATAAATTCTAGGTTAGCTCAGCGGTGAAAAAACTTTCCGTTAAAATGTTTTTTCAAATATTTGTTAATTTTTTTTGAAACGGTCGCACAACCCTGTAAAGACTTTTTTACTATACTTTAGCCATTTTTTGGTGCAGTTTTAGTTTGACATATTCTAGTCAAAATAATCGTTTTTTGAAAAATGACATAATCGTTTCTTCGGCCGATTATTTCAAATTATGTTTTTTATAAACCGTACAACAATATGTGATTGAAAAGCTGATTTCTCACGCTTTCTAAAAAAAATATAGAAGTTATGCATGTGTATATAAAATATTTGAGTACTAGCTGATTTTATGAACATACCCAAGTCACATTTAACACATTTAGAAATTGGTCGACATCTCAAACAAACCGCCTTTTTTGAAAAATGGTTTGTAGATTCGGATTCTCCGTGAAATTCTGCACCAGAATGAGCTGGTCTTACAGTCAGGCTTCCGTGTCAAGGTAAATCGTAAGAGAGCGGTTTATTGAGGAAATAAACTTTGTGCGGACTGACCTTAGGGTGCCGGTTTATCGAGGTGTCGTTTTGTTGATTTTCTTTGTCGCCCAGCTAAACTGGACTCAGGGTGCCGGTTTATCAAGGGGGCGGTTTTCGGGGTGTCGTTTTGTTGATTTTCCTTGTCGGCCAGCTAAACTGGACTCAGGGTGCCGGTTTATCAAGGGGTGCCGGTTTATCGGGGTGCCGGTTTATCAAGGGTGCCGGTTTATCGGGGTGCGGTTTATCGAGGTTTGACTGTACACCAGGCTTTAATTTCACGGATGGCAATATATTGTCTATATTCCAGCATTTTAAGGTGAAACCGTCAGTTGGAATTCGTTCTTCGATCACTGTATCGGCTAGAGCACTGCCCAGGTTATTGAAATACTCACAGAGCTGCAGAACAAAATAGCAGAATTGAGGGAAACGATGACCCAGAAAAAGATGAGGAGGGCAAAAGCGGTGGAACAGCTAAGCGGAAGCTAGTTGAACAAACTTATCTTTTTTTCAATGCAATTGTTAGTGGAAAACAAAAGGTTATCACTTCTTTTTTTATAAATAGTCAATCAGATAAAAATGAAAAATTATCTAATCTGATTATTAATTCCACTAATAAAAACAAATTCCCAAAACTCTAAAATTCTGCCTTTGATTAAAATAGTGGATTAATTTCTGAAGGATATTGTTGTGATAAACTAGCACCCGGATTTATATGCCCTTAGATTTTGCCTTCTTTGCGTTGTGGGCTATTGTTATTAAACGAAAACTGGGTTTTTTTTAATTTCCAGGCTGCCGGATTTACACGTACTTTCAACGAAAAACTATGAAGAACTGCACCTGAAAAAAATTTGTAAGCGAAAACTAAAAGCCTTCTTTGAAGTACATTTGATTTTTTTGAAGTTGGCCAATTTGAAATATACAATTTTGCTTCAAAAGGACTCTAATTTTCGCAAAAGAAGATTTTTTTCAGATGTCGATTTTAAGGGGCATGCCACGCTGATAAAGGTATGACGGGAATTTCAAATGTTTTCTTAATCATTGAACTTCTGTACGGATTTGTCAACTTGGTTTCTAACAAAACCATACCTAAATTGAATTCTAGCCTTGTTGTTAGAACCAAGTTTAAAATCCGTACAGAAGTTCAATGATTGAGAAAAGATTATAATTTCCGGTCATACTTTTATCAGCGTGGCATGACCTTTAAAGTCTCATTGAAAGTGCATGTAAAAATGCTACTTCAGCCTGAAAAATTTAAAAAATTCCGTTTCCGTTGAAAAAATGGCCGAAAATGCAAAAAAAACGAAGAACGGCTTATACAGGGTGGGCAATTTTTTTGGAACACTTTAAACGATCAAATTTTTTCTATGTGAAATTTCGAAATTTCTGTAAAACGCCATTCGATCAGAATCAAAAAAAAAAATTTTGGTGCATGGAGCTCGAAAAAAAATTTTGGTCAAATTTTCGAATTTGCCTCGGTCCTGTGTTCTAAAAACGTCGATTTTTTGCACAACAAGAAGCCAGTGGCAAAAAATCGACGTTTTTAGAGACACAGGGGGGACCAAGGTAAATTCGAAATTTTGACCAAAAATTTTTTTCGAACTCGTGCACAAAAAATTGTTTTTTGATTCTGAGTCGAATGGCGTTTACAGAATTTCGAATTCATCATAAAAAAAGTATGATGTTTAAAGTGTTCAAAAAATTGCCACCTGTAGAACGGTCAATATTGATAACTAATTTGTTGTACTCACACTGTTTTTTGTTGTTGTTGTTCTCGGTTGATTAAGCGTAATAAAGTTTTTTTTGCAATTTTCTATGTGCAAAAGAATATGTCTCAGCACTTGAATACCAAACAATTTATTGTGGACTTGACTTAATTGAAATAGCTTTTTTTATTTATTTTTTTTTTATTTTTTATTTTAGCTCTCAAAATAAAGAAAGTGGAAGAATGGTCTGTGAGCCGGAGATGAAATCAACGGTCACATCAACAACACAAATGCAGCAGCAGCCTCGACCAGTGAAGCTAGATGGCAAGTGGAGAATCTGTTTGAAGGATGTCCGCTTTGAGGGTCAAGATGTCCGCTCCAGGCAATTCAGTTAGTTTCTTCCAATTGAGCTCATAAGATCGTAAAAAAAATCTGGAAAATTCATAATTCTGAACTGCTGGCTTCCTGTATATCTTAAATTTTAAGACCGAAGACACACAAAAATAGTCTTGGCGTAGTGCGACAAAACGCCCCGGAGGCCATCTATAGATAAGTACAAGAGTCAAGGGAGACCAAATAAAAAAATGTTTTTTGACATTATATGCAGAAAAATGCCAAAAAAGTCGCTCTTCAAAAGCAGTCTTCAAACGCTCTATAAAAAATATGGCACTCAAAGTAAATACAGATCGGCTAAACGAACATGAGACCCACTCCTCTCCCAGTCAAATCAGCTGGGAGACCAAGGCAATTTTTTTTAAAATTGTGTAAGCATCATAATTTTTTTGAGACATATAAGAAAAAATAGTGTAATCAAAAAATTAAAAAAAATTACCTTGGTCGCCAAGCTGATTTGACTGGGGCGGAGGGCGCGGCTCAGTTCAAGTGCTCCACAGAACTTGACTCACTTGATGGCTTGTTAGCTGATTTAGCGCTTGGAATTAAAATGAAAAAATAAAGAGCATTTTTATAAAAAGGAAATTGGTCAAAGGTGCATTTTCGTCAGTGCTTATTGATTTTCAAGCACCAAAAGAGATTTGACGTAAAATATCAAAATTTCTAAAAATTTGGGCTTCTCAAATCTTTAAATGCAGGACGTTTTCGAGCACTGAACTGAAAATAAAAATTTTCAGTGGAGCCGAAATCATTTCCATCGACAAGGCAGGACCGATTACCCAACAACTGTAGGTACGATTCTACGTGCACTATGTGGACTGCAACCGTCGTCTGGATGAGTGGGTCATGGAGCAACAACTCGATCTCAGCACAGTCAAAATTCCAAAAAGTCAAGAAACAAGCAGTTCTAACAACCAATTGTTGCTAATGAGTGTTTTGGATTCAAAGCTCTGGACAATGAGTAGGATTTTATGCAACCAGACATTTTTTTAAAAATTTTTTAATTCTGCGCTTTTAAATAACCACGGCTGATTTTTTCAGGCTCAGTTAAATAGTCGATAAAATCGTTGTTGAAAAAATCAGGTCGAGCCGTCGTCGAAAAGGGGAAATTTTTTGGCACAGATTTAGTCAAAACCGGGGGACCAAGCACTTTCCAAATCGGTCAACATTTTTTTTTCTCATAAAACTAAATGATGTGTTTTTTGAAAAAATCAGATCTTAGGTTCGAAAAAATTTTGAATTACCTTGTTCCCAAGGCAAAATGCTCAAAACATGGTGAAACACTTAGAAAAAATATTAGGCTTTATGAGAAAAAAAAAAGTTGAACAATTTTGATAGTGCTTGGTCCCCTGTGCTTTGACTAGATCTGTGCAAAAGAGTGTGTCCGTGATGAAAAAAAAGTATTACTCAAAAAAGTTGAAACTTCAAATTTTCGAAACACGGGAATTCAAAAGTATTTGAAAACGTGCGTTGTCGTATTTTTAGTAGTATCACAGTATTGGATTATACCACTCTATTTGCAGTTCCCGTTGCTCAACTCCTGAGCACACTGGAATGATTAGGCGGACTCCAATTTCAACAAGGAGAAATCTACTGTGATAGAGTATGTGACATCTCCAAGTTTGACAGCATGTTTGCCCATCCCTCGCCTTCAGTCAGCATGGCCAGCTTCGGATTCCTTCGCCAGCTCCCTCACTCTCCTCTGCTCAAGTGTGCACTCCAATGCGAACAGCAGCTTCTGCAGCTAAACAGCAACAACTGGAGGTCAGTTTTTTAGTGTTTTCGAAGATAAAGTCTAAACACAAAAACAGAAGAAAATTAGTATTCTTGCTAGCTCACATGTAACCTTTTTACCAGATATCTTCGAATTTTATTTTTTCCAATTATATTATTAGCCTGTTCGACGTGAAATGGGAAAGTAGACATAAGTCGTAATCACCACATCTTCGACTTTCACCTGAAAATTTTGAGTACAAAACAGACGAAGGTCCAGATTTTACGTCAAATATAAGGCAAAAAGTTACATGACTAGGGTGTCGCGGCGGGCTGAATTTTCGGCTTTTCCGGCTGAAAACCCGACATCTTTCGGTTTTCAGCCTTCGGCTCGACCGGTCTATAATTTCGGCCGACGCAACCCTATACATGAACTCTTTTTTGCATAAAATGCTGAGGTGTGTATCTCAGATGATAGATCCACACTTACAGAAAAATACAAATCAATTTTTTCAAACAGAATTTAGAAAATGGAAGCCCCCTTTAAAGGGGGAGGGACTTTCATATACGCATCGCCCTAGGTCACAGGTTCTATACTGACTTCACACCTATTTTTACCTTCTTTAACACGTTTGGTCCGAAATTATCCCGCATTCTTGGCTACCCAAAAAATCAGCTCAAGGGTTTCACGGCAACAGAGGAAAAGTAATATTTATTTAGACCTAGAATTTAAAAAAACATTCAACGATGTACAATTCCATGCCATCCTACTCAGGGCTTTGTCATGAAAGCGCAAAATTAAGGTAGTTGGTGAAGTAAAGCAGTGGGAAATAAGTCCAATCAATTCTCGATAGTTTTGGCCCTAGAAGTCAGTTAACTTAATAATAATAAATAAGGTGTCCACATAGAGGATTAGAACGTCGACCCAGGGCAATGCGTTTGTGAAAGACCCTCGATTAAGTCTGTAAACATTTTCGGCACGCCAAAGATCGCGCCATTTCAAACTGGCCAATTCAAATTGGGCCCGTTCAAATTGAGTCGAATAAAATGGGCCAAATCCAAATTGGGTCATATTTTGACTGCGGAAAAAAGACTTTTCGCTCCTGAATACCATGAATTTCGGATACCCAATAAAGCATTATGTCGCAACCAAATTCAAGTACATCAAAGGTGGTATATCTAACTTCAGTCAGAAAAAGACCCAATTTAACTTGGCCCAATTTGAATTGGACCATCTGACTAGGCCCAGTTTGAAAAGGCCTAATCTTTGGCGTGCCCATTTTTCTAGTCAAATTTGATGAGTTTTTTAATTTTCCGCAAAATTTATGAGTGAGACTGACAACCTAAATTTCAACTTCTTTATCTAAATCCTCTATTTTAATGTTTCGCACCAAGCCTACGTGGCTCCATGTCCATGGTGGGTCACAGCGAAGACGCGCTCACCAGAATTCGAAATGTGGAGATGATTGAGCTGGGCAGACACAGGATGCAGCCCTGGTACTTCTCGCCTATCCAAAGAGCTGACCTACCTGCGTGCATCTACCTGTGTGAGTTTTGTCTGACCTATTCAAGAGCAGGACTGCGCTCAAAAGACATGTGGTAATAGCACATTTTCGCTCTTTTAAACTCTGAGAAAATTTGATTTTCAGCAAAAGTGCAACCTCAACCATCCTCCCGGCAATGAAATTTACAGAAGGAACCCTCAGGCAAAGACAGCATCTCTTTTTTCGAGATAGACGGCAGGAAAAACAAGGTTGCTCACATTAGCTTTTTGGAGTATTTTTTTATTAGTTGTGTTTCAGGTGTATGCTCAAAACCTGTGCCTGCTAGCCAAACTGTTTCTGGATCACAAGACGCTCTACTTATGAACAGACTTTTTTGTTTTATGTGATGACAGTGCATGATGACCATGGATTCCATATTGTCGGCTATTTTTCTAAGGTTAGTGGGCATAGTTAAATTTACTGATTTAGGAACAAAAATATATGTAAAATATATGGCTAAATTCTAGTATACACCCTTCACTCAGTCTGGTATACACACCTTCAGTCAAATAGCTTGTGGGACCAGGCAATTTTTTTTTATTTTTAATTAAAAAAAAATTGCCTGGGTCCCACAAGCTAATTTGACTGAAGGTGTATACCAGACTTGAGTGAAGGGTGTATACTAGAATTTAGAGTTGTAGAAATTCCCGGAAATATAGAAAACCCGGGAATATTCCGGGAATATTCCGGTAATATTGAGAATATCCCGGAATATTCCCAATATAGTGAAAATACCGGGAAACCCGGGAATATTCCCAATGTTCCGGGAATATTCCATTGTACAGCCTACTAGAATTGCTCCAAATATATTGCCCCTGTAAAAATTCAATAGAGTTGGGCTGGAATCGATTTTGGACCGGGACAGAAGCCCCTTTTTTTGCCTCTTTTACGTGAAAAAAAGAGGCTACTAAATTGAGGTTTGCTTTTTACAGAAAAAAGTAGATGCTGAAAAACAATAGATTAAATCGACCCTACTAGCGAATACCCCCCCCCCCAACGATTTTCACTTTTTTACTTTAGTAAAAAGTACCCAAATATATGTCCCAGACCCGGAAAATGTGCGCAAACTCTTCATTAGTCACAACTTCCGTACGCTGGCCTACCCCAAGCCTAAGGGCTAAGCCTAAACTTGTTGTTTGCAAGGGTAGTTACAGCAATTTTTAAAGGTCGGATGCTTGGGGGGGTATTCGCTAGTAGCGCCATTAAATCCAAATCCTTGCAATTTGGGAGCAGACTGTCCAAATAGAACTGCCGAAAAAGTTCGAAAATGTAGGTAAAAAAAAAGTGTCGGGCCCTAGGCGGAACGAACTCGAATGAGTGGGCGGGTCACCAAACAGAGATTGGACTGTAAAAAAAACCCTAATTACACTTAATTAGGAAAAGAGTCAGCAGAGGAGTACAACGTGGCCTGTATTCTAGTGTTGCCCCCTTTCCAGAAAAAAGGGTATGGTCGGTTGCTAATCGAGTTCAGTTACGAGTTGTCCAAACTGGAGGGAAGGACTGGCTCTCCAGAAAAACCCTGTCTGATCTTGGACTGGTGGGTTATTCCACCAATATTTTGCATTTCAAATCAATATTTCAGCTGTCATACGGAGTTACTGGTACCAAACTATCCTGGAGACTATCTAGAGCAAAAGAATGGCACTCACATCCTTCAATCGGAGAGGATGGAGAGGAGAGAGCGACACCAAGTCCAGATCTCAGTGATGGATTTGTGTGAGTTGACCAGCATCAGGAAAGAAACCTCCTGTCTACCTTACAGGTATATAGTCCAGATTTCTAGCTTAAAATTTTATTTGAGAATTATTTCTTTCTGCAAAAAGTTACTTTGCTGCAGCAAATTCAGCTACAACCAAGGTGGACCAACACACCAAAGTTTTTCCCCCGATAATTGCCTAATATTTTTTCTGCGCTGCTTTCACCAAGGAAATGTCGAAACTAAAAAATAACGAACAGTGTTTTCATAACTAACACTAACACCTAACACTAACCTAACAGTTAGGCTAACACTGACTAAGTGTTAGCCTAACTGTTAGGTTAGTGTTAGGTGTTAGTGTTAGTTATGAAAACACTGATAACGAAATGAATTTGAAATCAAAACTTAGAGATCTGGAAAATCGTAATTCGGAAAAAAATAAATAAACTGAAAAAATAAACTCTATATGTGGAGGTGTGGCCGTCGAAAAAAATTGAGTAGGCCATGGTATGTTAGGGCAAACTTAGAAATGTTTTTCTACCTTTTTGTAGTTTAGAAAACAGGTCTGGACCCATGCTACTAGGGCGTCCAGGCCTCGATATTTCCAGGCCTCAACGAGTGGACTTAAATGGACTCGAATTTTTGATGCCTCGACTCAGACGGAACTCAAAAATTTTCCAGTCCAAAACTCAAAACTCAAAAATTGACTAGAAATTTTTTATCGAGGCTTCAAAACGCTATACCACGACCGGGTACACATTATGACCGGGTACAACGACCGGGTACACTTACGACGGGTACAACGACGGGTACACTTCTCAAGCACTTTTAAGCACTTCAATCATGTTTAAACATCTCCTAACTTAAACATCTCCTAAGTGTTTCCTATACTCTAGAAACGACAGAAAGTTGTTTTCTGATACTTTTTCACATAAAAACTCGGTTTTTGAAAAAATGTGTAAGAAAAAAATAACCAAAATTTGACTTTTGCCTTGGGGAACCAAGGTAATCATCTTATATATGGTATTCTACCCCATTATGGTCACAGAAGCTGGGCAAAAAGAGTCTCTGTATACATTGCTTATCAAGTGTACTTCTCGGAATCATGTCTAAGGTAGGTGAGTGCGCGCATCTCTAACTCTCAAGCCCCTTCGGGGTGCAAGGGCTTGGTGGCTTTGGGTCGAGATGCGCATACCCACATACCTTAGATAAAATCACTCAAAAATGACCCTCGATGCATAAAAACCAGAGTTTCTTTATGAGCTAGGTCCCAGTCAACAAAGTTATGTTCAACTACGATCATATTGAGTATCTAAGTACCTGCCCAATGCAAAAAAAACAAATTTTGGTTAATGTGAAAAATTATGTGAAAAGTGTCAGAAAACAGCTTCTTTTATCGTTTCTAGAGTATAAGAGTTATTTAGAAGATGTTTATACATGATTTGCGAAAAGTGCTTGAAAAGGTAAAATATCGATTACCGACAGTCAATGTATTTTTTTTTGAAATTTTTGATCAAAATCGTCATTTTCAGGGCAAAAGTTTCTGGAAACTCGACCCTTAAACTAAAATTTCATCTTGAATCCGAATCCGTTGAGATCAGATCAAAATAATTTTATGGGCTGATATATAGCTATTTTGAGTAGATAGAGCAGGAATTTGGCACCATTTACCTATTTTAATGGATATCACAGCCCATAAAACTTATTTTGATCTGATCTCAACTGATTCGGATTCAGGATGAGATTTTAGTATTAGGGTCGACTTTCCAGAAACTTTTGCCCTGAAAATTGACGATTTGATCAAAAATTTCAAAAAAAATTCATTGACCGTCGGTAATCGATAGCCGTCCCTTGAAAAAGTGTACCCGGTCGTTGTACCCGGTCGTTATTGTACCCGGTCATAATGTGTACCCGGTCATAATGTGTACCGGTCGTAGGGCAGTCTTCAAAACTTGAGAGAAGGATTTAAAATTTTTTTTCGAGGCTTCGAGGCTCAAAGAAGGATTCGAATTCTTTTTCAAGGCCTCGAGACTCGAAAAAAGGACTCGAAACGTTCAAAAATTTCGAGTCCGAAACTCGAAATCGAGGCCTCGACTCGACAACACTAGCCCTAACGTACGCTGGTCTGCCTTGTGCACAAGCCAAAGCCAAAAATCGAAAAACGCGTAATTGGCGCATACTTGGTTTCTACAATGGTTTGAGTATTTATGCTTAATCGATGACAGTGTTCAAGCTACCGTGTGTTTGCACTAACCTAACCTGCAGCATATAGGACCCTCAGCACCGCCCGTTATTTTGGCCACCTGTTCACTGTACGTGGTGGAAGAGCAATCCATACTGAATCCATACCGAAGCCGCATTTATTGCTCAAAAAAAAATTCACGAAAACATGCATTAAGAGACCACGGTCACACTTCCAGGCTGGAAAAAAAGTTGGGTAGGGCTGGTTCCTTGGCAAATTTTAGCTCCAACGCTGTGGAAATTAATAATAAATCATCAAAAATTTGGTTTTCAGCTACATGAGATGTACAACTACTATCGGGGAGAGTATGTGATCACTCTCAGCCGAGAAATGATAGATGCTTACGAGAAGTCGGCAAGCAGAAGGCAGCTGAGGATAGATGCTCACCAGATCCGCTTCCAGCCCAAAGACTGGGGGTGCAAAAGAAGGCAACACTAGCCATTGCATTAAATTAGGGTATTTGTATATAGCTTGTTATTACTACTAATGTTCTTGTTCCACATGGTTTTTCAATAATCATCAGGCAAAAAAATAAATGGACAGACATGAATTTGGTGTACAGGGTGCAGAGGACGGCCATCAACTGACCACCATTTTTTCGGAATATTTGAAAGTTTTGATTAAAAATCGATGATTTGGACAGTAAAAGTTAGCGGAAAGTCACCCCTAATACCAAATCTCTTCTTGAATCCGAATCCGTTGAGATAAGTTCCGAAAAATCTCAGGGAGCTGAGATATTGGTATTTGAGTAGACCACACAGAAAATTTGGACCACTTCCCTACTTTAAGGGATATCTCAGCTTCCTGAAATTTTTCGGACCTGATCTCAGCGGATTCGGATTCAGGAAGAGATTGACTTTTCGAAGACTTTTACTGTCAAAATTGTCGATTTTTAATAAAAAGTTTCAAAATTTCCGAAAAAATGGTGGTCAGTTGATATTTTACCGGTGCAGAGACGTAGCCAGAAAAATCTGACGGAGGGGGGGGAGGGCTAAATCCGCCCGAGAGGTCATTTTCCCTACACCGTTTTCGAGTCTTAGTGATTTTTTCAAATGAAAAAAAGTCAACGAAAGGCAAGAAGTGATTTTTTGAAAAAAAAAAATGCCTTGGTCTCCTGTTGTTTTGGAACGATGCTTATAGGTTGGGTTGTCGAGTCGATCATGCTTCGTCGTTTAAATCATGCTTCGACGCGATTCGGAAGGCCAATTATAATGAGAATTCAAAAAATTAATTTTTTGGCAAAGTTTAGGATACAAAAAAAGTTTTTGCGGCGCCCTGAACCCAGCCCCTCACCCAAATTTTGACTTCCCCCGCCCCACGCACCAGGACGGGGCGCATTTGGGGCGCGCGGGGCGGACTCATCACTGCTCCACGTGTTCTTCTGGCCATATTTGTTATCTACACAGCTATTAATCAAGATAAACTATATAGGTAATAAAATAGGCACGATGAATACCTTTATTCGTATTTATTCTGCTTACCGTATTCTTTTTCATAATGAGCCTGGTCCAGAAAAGTAACCAAAATGCACAAATACAGAATGCCCCAAAAATTACACCGGTTTGAAATGGCCATAACTTTTTTAGCAAGTCTTTTTTCAAAAATATGTTTTTACAGACCGTTCCGGTCTTCTATGTTGTTTCATTTGGTATATAAGTTTATGAACACGATTTTTGCTTGGTAACTGGTAACCTACCGTCCCTGTGGTTTGGGCTTGCCCATCCAAAGGCCGTCCATAGACCACGACCTAAATCACAGGAGCACCAAGCGAAAATCGTGTTTTGACCTTATATACAACGTCATAAAAAATTGAGACGATCTGTGAAAACAGATTTTTGAAAAAAGACCTTTAGAAAGAGTTAAGGCACGTTCACAATGAGTGTCGACCTGAGTGTGAGATTTGGGTGTTTTTAACGCGGAAGAGCTGTACTTTTTTTTCTTGACCAAAACTTTTTTTCTGTTGTTATCATTTTGTAGCTAAGATTCAGGGCTTCAAAATGAGGTATTGACAAGCCACATCTGATATGAAAAATTGGGGTAAAAATGCTTAGGTCCGCACTCAAGTCGACACTCAGGCCCACACTCTGTGAGTGTCGACCTGAGTGCGGGCCTAAGCATTTTTACCCGAATTTTTCATTTCAGATGTGGCTTGTCAATACCTCATTTTGAAGCCCTGAATCTTAGCTACAAAATGATGCCAACAGAAAAAAAGTTTTGGTCAAGAAAAAAAAGTACAGCTCTTCCCGCGTTAAAAGAACGCTTGGGTCGACACTTTTATGTGAACGTACCTTTATGGCCATTTCAAATTTGGGATTTTAGTCGTTAGCTAAGTCAAAGATTGGCACTGTTTTTGTTGAGACAGGAGGGGGGGGGGTCGGCTATAGCTTCTGTACCCCCGCCCGTGACTTCATAAGTAATTGTATTTAACGCTGTTCGTACTCGTACCTCTAAAATTTCTTATCGTACTTCGTACTCGAGTATGAGAACGAGGTCCAAACACTGCTTGGTCCCCCTGTTGTTTTTATTGTCAAGTGCGGAACTCCGTTTTTTGTCGAGTGTCATCCAGTGTTGTGACTTCCTCATTTTTCCTCATGACTAATTTTGATGAACATTTCTAACTTTTTAAAACTTTACTCAACGAGTTTGATATTATATTATAGCTGAGATTATAGGCTTCAAAATGACACCAAAAGCTTCGAGAGACGTTAACGAAATGTTGGAAGAAAAATCGATAATACGCAAAAATGAGGAAAAATGAAGAAAAATGAGGAAAACTTTCCTCACGTTCATTCTACTGTTTTTCTAATATTTTAAATACATTTGGTAAAAAGTTTGGTGTCATTTTAAAGCTTATAATCTCATCTTCAAAATGACACCAAACTTGCTGAGAAATGTAAGTAAAACGTTGAAAAAAAAAGCATCAATACTACAAAAGAAATGAGAAAGAATGAAGGGACAACACTGGTGTCATCTTGACAAATGACACGTTTCTGAAATGTCGTTTTCGCCAAATATCACCTAGCCGAAGGAACTAGAGAGTATTAACGGGTGAACAAAAGTTCGTGGCGGCTTTTCACTGAAAACTTTTCAGAGTCTTATCTTTTATCAATTTTGGGATCATATCTTTTATTTGTCTATACCATTCTGTAGCCCTAAATCTCCTATCTCAAACGGCATATAAAATCTAGCTGAATTATTTTAGAAAAGTGAGGATTTGGCTCTAAACACCTGTGAGGTCGTTTTGAGAAGTTGTCAAGCATTTTCATCACTTCGACTGGTCAAAAGTTTTATTTACGGTTTAGCGCTTTAGCAACAATTTAGCACCAACAAGGGAACTTCGCGAACTTTTTTTTCACTTGTTAATTGGAGTTTGGTCTCATTGGATAGCCAGTAGGCTGACTTTCAATCAGATTCGTTGAGAACTCGTGCCCATAGGCCCAAAAGTTGGGATGAGAAGGCTAGTAAAGAATTGAAAAACTAGAGAGTGCTTTATAACCAGGTCACAGGTTCGAATACTGCTGGGTGCACATCTTATTTTTGCCTACTTTTTTTCATAAGTTTTAGTTTCAAAATGATCACCAGCCTCTTAGCTATCTAAAAATTATTAGAGCAGGGAAAAATTACAAGAAAAAAGGTGTGCACCCAGTAGTATTTGAACCTTTGACCCTGAAAGTTCCTTTTCAAATTCAAAGATGCCTTGGTCCCCCTGTGGTTTTCAATTCTTTACTAGCCTTCTCATCCCAACTTTTTGGCCTATGGGCAAGAGACCTCAACGAATTTGATTGAAGTCGCCTACTGGCTATCCAATCAGACCGAAATCTAATTTACGAGTGAAAAACAAGTTCTAGAGGTTCTCTTGTAAGCTGTATCGCGATTCAAAAGCCACTAAAATCATTTTACATGAAAGTTTTAAAAATTTGAGCGTAGAGTTATGGCTTCTTGAAAAAATAAAATTCGCCGAAAAAAGACCGAAATTCAAGTTTTTTCTCATTTTTAAGACTTCGTTCATTTTTTAAAAAATCGATTTAAAAAAAAAGCCCATTTCTCAACGCTCAGATTTTCAAAAAATCTGTATAATAAGTCTTGTAGCTTTTGTTTGATTTTTTTAATACCAACAATTTTTAGAGATGTCCAATCGATTCAAGCCGTACAAACCCCGTGCAGAAAGAATGCTTTTAGTAACTCGGTGCAATTTTTGCAGAAAATGGCACAAAAATGAAACCGGTCACCATCTTAGGCCGTGTCCATGGCCTGTAAAAGCGAGATGTGCAGAGTGCTTGAAGTGGTACTACATCAGAGACGGCCATCAAAGTTGTGTTGTTATAGAGCAGGGTAATTTAAAAAATTAAAAAGACTATTACAGTCAACTCTTTTTAAACTGGCACCTCCCTCAAGTTCGTTCCCGCCTAGAGTCGACACTTTTTTAACCTCAAATTTTGAAGCCTTTGCCAGTTGTCTTCGGCAGTCCGAAATATCGAAAGGATCTTGATTTTTTCGATCGTTTTTCAAAATTTCATCGTAGAGACCCGCGGGTACTCAATAAACCGGCACCCCTTTTTGAAAAAAGGGTGCCGGTTTTTGTAA
The DNA here is from genome assembly GCA_004194705.1 of Ditylenchus dipsaci. Lineage (NCBI taxonomy): Eukaryota > Metazoa > Nematoda > Chromadorea > Rhabditida > Anguinidae > Ditylenchus > Ditylenchus dipsaci. Next base: position 27,834 of record SADC01000616.1, on the reverse strand, counting down.
GTACCCGCGGGTATTTTCGGTGAAAATTATTGTCATTTACAAAATCGATCGGCAAAATCGAGAATCCTCACGATATTTAGGACTAGAATGGCCGAAGACAACTAGCAAAAGGCTTCGAAAAAATTGAGGTCAAAAAAGTGTCGGACCCTAGGCGGAAACGAACTTGAGGGAGTGCCAGTTTAACGAGAGTCGACTGTAATCCGTTTATTTATTTTTAAGTGGTAGAAGTGGAGACCCAGCCACAGGCAAAATCCGTAATCAAAAAAGAGACAGAAATCGAAGTTCAGACACCAGAGCAGTTAAAGGATGAGAAGATCAACAGGCTGCAGGTGGAGATAGAGCAGCTCAAGATGCTATTGCAGATAGAAGTGCAAGCCAGGGAAAAGGCTGAGGCCAAAACACTCAGGATGGAGCAGCTAGAAGCTGAGCGACTCGCTGCCATAAAAGCAAAAGAAAAACTTCAAGAGCAGGAGATTAAGAAGGAATTCAATTCAACCTTCATTTAAACTTGTGGAACTGCCAAAAAAATTCAATTGTCACTCACCTCATTTTTGCCTGAATTTAATTTAATTATAAATGTGTTCTACTCTTTAATGTTTTTAGCTAATTTTTGCAAAGATATTTCCAGCAATTTACCACTAAATTTGTAGCTCATCTCACTGGCTACACAGTCCGTGGTAACTTGTCTAATAATGGTCTACAAAAACGGTCAGAAAACGGCAATAGGCGAAAAAGACACTTTTTAGGACGGCTAATTGATTACCAACCCCAAATGATTTTTTTGTAAAATTTTTTTGATAAAAATCGTCAATTTTTAAAGGGCATGCCCACGCTAATAAGAGGTGGTGCCCCGGAATTCAAAATTTTTTCCTATACAAATCGCCTAGGGTCGAAGGTTCGAGTCCCCCAAAGTGCATGGTGTATGGCCAGTTAGCGATGGTTTTTTTTAAATTTTTGATATTTTTTGTTATAAAAGTACTCTTTTTGTGGAAAACAGTTTTTCTGAGGCCACCCAGTAGCTGAAATTTTTCAGGAATCCGAATCAAAAACAGAATTTTAAAATAACGCGTGGTTGCTGAGATATGACCTAAAGTTAGATGGTCATCATTTAAAAATGACAAGCACCCAACTTTGGGTCATATCTCAGCAACCACGCGCTATTTTAAAACTCTGTTATCTAGTTCGGATTCCTTAGGAAATTTCAGCTACTGAGTGGCCTCAGAAAAACTGTTTTCCACAAAAAGAGTACTTTTATGGCAAAAAATATCAAATATTTTGAAGAAAACCGCCGCTAACTGGCCACTCCCCAAAGTGCATATCTTATTTATTCTTCTATTGAGTCCATTGACTTCTGGGTCCAAAAATTACAGAGGAGTTGATTGGAATTTTTTCCAGTCAGCAAATCCCCTAATTTTGGGATTCCATGCAAATGACAGATCTGTGTAGGATGGCATGGAATTAAACGTACAAAACTTTTTCTTGTCGCCGAAAATCTATTTTTTGTTGCCGAAAAAACTCTTTTTTGTCGCCGATAATTTTTAAATCTTATTTTATAAATTTACCTAATTTTTTTCACATTTTTTTCAAAGTTTTAAAGCCATCAGGTAGCCCTGCTATTCTTCCTTCTAAAAAGGTAACAGTTGTTGCATTATCTTTGCAAAAAGCGCCACAAAAAAGTAAAAGCAGGGAGCATACGGTGGCGCAATCTGATTTTGGCGCAATCTGCGGTGGCGCAATTTGAGTTAGGCGCAATCCGCGGTGGCGTAATTTGCGGCGGCGCAATTTGAATGCGGCGCAATTTACGGCGGCGCAATTTGAATGTGGCGCAATTTGATATGGCGCAATTTGATATGGCGCAATATGTCGCTGCCCCGAAAATCACCTTGAGTTTACCTTGAGTTTAGCAGGGTCAAAGTCAAGGTAAACTCAAGGTGATTTTCGGCCTAAAAACAGCTATATATCATCTTGAAAAAAAGATATTGAAATTCTGAAAAGTACGTTTTGTTCAGCGCAAAAACTTGACTTTATGGGACAGGGAAAAAAATTCAGACCTATTTTTCCTACAAAAAATCGAGAAAAACGACCTTGAGTTTACTAAACTCAAGGTTTACCTTGAGTTTGACCTTGACTTTGAGCTTGAGTTTTGGAAACACTGACTTGGGGTGCTGTCAGTAAAATTATATGATTTGTACAAATTCGAATGAAGATCGAACCTGCGACACGAAAAATGAAGTCTGAACTGATATCACTGCGCCATGCCTACGCATTCATAATGTGTGATTTTTTGCGAAATTTTGATTGCGCGGATTAGAATTCCAGTCTGATGGGCTAAACCACCCTAAACCATCCTAAACCACTACGGACCAGTATCTAACTACTGCTATCTAATGGTATATAATAATTGAGAATGTGAGTAGAAAAAAACCCTTCTAAAACGAAATTATAGACACCTACGGATTTGAGACCTCGGTAGCTCTCCGATTACCCAATTTTGGAGGTCTATAACTCAAAAATGACTGTGTAGGTACCAAAGCTGATAACGCCATCGTATTCAGCATATAACAAATAGGGTATTCAGACATGACCCCTCAAATAACCCCCCCCCCACCAAATAACCCCCCCCCCTCAAATAACCCCCTGAAATAACCCCCCCCCCCCACCAAATAACCCGGGTTATTTCAGGGGGTTATTTGAGGGGGTTATTTGGGGTATGTTTTTCAGGGCATATTTTGTCTTGAAGGGAAGTCATGTTATTTCGATATTTTGACCTTTTTTTCGTCCCTTATCCACCTGGAAGGTAGATAGGTAGGTATCTACCCTGAAGCCCGGTATCAAATTAGTGGATTACTCTTTCACTTTCACGCTCACTCTGACTCTCACTCTCGTGTACTCTCATGTCTCACTTTCGTGTATCTAACAGGAAAAAATCGCCTTTCAGTCTTACTTTTACTCTCACTTTCAGTGTACCCAATGAGTTTTTTTACCTTCATGTTCAGTGAAAATTTTGCAGGAATTGAAATTATTTAGTCTAAACCAACCAAACCAAGTGGTCATCCACTTGCTTTGGAGAGAATTTTTTTTACTTTTTTCAGGTTCGAAAACTAGTCTTCTCGACTAATTCAGGCATGCTGAAGATGGTTTGATAATAGTTGAGTAAGGTTTTGTATGGTATTTTCGAGTATTGGGAAATAATCGATTTTACCAAAACTCAAGAAATGCTATACAAAACGGCATTTAGCCACTATCAAACCATCTTCAGCATGTCCAAATTAGTCCAGAAAATAGGTTTTGGAACCCGAAAAAGTAAAAAATTTTTACTCTCAGTCTGCATGATAGCTTCAGCGGAGTAATGACATGGTACCGAAGGATAGGTACCCAAGGATGAGTACTTTTCTAGGTACCTGGGTATATTTGGGGCAGAGAATGGTTCAATGGAAATTCAATTTAATATATATTAATTAAATTAACTGAATTCGTGTTCAAAAAGAAAAGTACGTTAGTATTGAGGTTTTGCATAGTAAATTCACTGTTTTGGTGTTATCAAACCGTGTTCAGCTCCCGGTTCTGGGTGAGATACCACTGTTAGATTTTAGTTTTCCTACAATCGAATATTTTCGGCTACTCCAACGGGTATTTATTTGGGGGTATTTACGGGGTATTCAGTGGAAAAACTTGATGCCCTAATCTCCGAATTTCCGACCCAATGTAAAGTCTCACAAAATTCGACTCTTAAAATCTAGTGATGGAAAGCTTTACCACTGCACCATGCAAAATAAGGTGTGTTTCAGAGATTTTTTTTGGAATTTTTGTTCGAATTTTTGTGAAGTTTTGAAGATAGTCTTAATTTCCGAAAATCGATAATTTTTGAGGAATATTTCTGTAACTGGATTTGATTAAAATTTTCTGACTTTTTTCTACAAGTTACACGTTTCATGGTGAAGGATCTTACATGGCAAAATAGGCCATTTTTCTTGAGGTCACGAGTTCAAGCTTACCCTTGGACACTATTGAATTTTTAATTTCTCTTAACAATTTTTTGTTATAATCCATTCGACGTAAAATCAGAAAGTAGACATATAACACGCCTCAAAAATAATTTTTTTTTTGACTTTGGGGGTGAAACGGTGCTTACTTCCCGCCCAAAAAAGGGACAGAAAATGACTCGTTTTGAGTGGGTGGTCATCCTGACTCAGTTTTCGCCCCGATTTTTCTAGTCATTTTTGGGTCAAAAACTGTCGATTTTCGAGATTTTCGGTCATGGGACAAAAACACCGTGTTACCCCCAAAGTCAGAAAAAAAAGTTCTTTTTGAGGCGTGTTATATGCAGAGTTATATAAATTTTGCAAAAGAATTCCACATTTTAACCACCGAATTTTAGAGTAATTTAGCTAATTTTGGATTTTGGATAGACTTTCAGGCAAATAAGCTATAAGTGAGGCAAGCTAATTCCACACAACTACTAGTTCACCTTGATCAACGCGAGTAAGAACATTAGCAACAGAATCGAAATTTGTACCAGCACTAAGGAATTTGCGAATAAAAAGTAGAAAATGGGCAAACACGGGTAAAAAGTGACAACAATAACGAAAATAAATGGTTCAACACGTCAGAAACTTGTAAAATTAAGCCGGGAAGAATTGTTCTTTTTTACATGGATCGGGAACAATCAGTCCCTTCACATATTCCGGGAACAATTAGCCGTATCCGCAACTAGGAAGACATAAGTGCTCTACAAGAATATTCAAAAAAGTCCTCCGTTAGGCTCCAGAAAATGACACCCGGAAGGGCACCCCTTGTCAAGACTGTGTTACTCTTAAAATCCGTCTCCTCTTCTAACACTAACGTCACCCGGATTGACACTAAAAGTAAAAGATGTATTAAAAACACTACAACAATTGCATAAACTCCTTTATACAGGTACTCAAACCACACCATGACACAAACGGATAATGAGATTTTATGTGAAACGACGCTTCTTTAGCTCTGCTTTCTTGATGGTCTCCAGCTTCTTCCGGTCTGAAATCAGAAAATATATTTAATATGTGATAGGTCATTAATTACTTTTCATTTCGCGACTCCTCTCATCAGCGACAATCGGGTCAGCCACTCCGTACTTTTTCAGCCTCTTGTCTTTGACGACCACTTCATTAACGCCAATTATGCTATAATCTAAATTGAGAAAAATAATACCCACTTGGCTCAAAAGTAAAAAAGTTATTACTTCCTTCAGCATCGCGTTCATATATTGGTCGCTGATGCAGACTTCGCTGGAGTCGAGGCAAACGGTTTCTTGTCGACCTGCGCAAACCAAGTTCCACAACTGAAGGCGAATCGGGATTGTTTTGAACTAAAAATTCATCAATTGTATGAAAAAAGCACAGTGTCTGCTTACTGATTTTCGGCGGCCGCAACACATATGTAGGCGAAGCCACCTGCAAGAGATTTCAAACATCCGTCTTAAGGGTATAGCAACGACTCGGTACAACAAATGACTCGGTACAACGAGTCGGTACAAGTATGACTCGGTACACCGACTCGGTACAACGTACGACTGGGTACAACGAGTCGGTACAACCTACGACTCGGTACAATTTTATACCAATTTTTTTTACTAAATTTACTCCTTCTTGTACCTAATCTTGTGGACCATGATCTTGTTATAAATTTAATATTCCGTCTTTGTTCACTCATTTATTATTATTTTTGGCAGATTACAGTATCGAGCATGTCTGAAATCATTCAAACCAGTATATTTAGATAGAAAATGCATTACTTACCAGGGAATCTTGCTAATTTTAATGCTAACCAGTGTGATTTTCTGGCTTTATAAGAGAATGCAACTATAGTAACGTCTCGATACAACGAAGCCCCTGGAGACAGGGATGAGAAAAGTATCTTATATAGTACAAAAGAGACAATTTAGGATATTCCGGTATCCCTAAAATATCCAAATTAGGGTATATATATATACTAATTAGGTTACTTGGATATTTAAAGACATTTAATATATCCTACCGTATTTCCTCTAATAAATATTCCGCTTTAATAAGTGCCCCCCCCCGACTTTGAGGGTCTGGATCTCAGTGTAGAAGCAATATTTTGCAAAAGCTGTTTGATACGTTTTCTTGACTCCCGCGAGCTCTACCGATTCCACTTTTAGATTTTGGTTGAGCACCCAAAAATCTCGAAATCGAATTCCAAATTTTCCGATTTTTGGGGGTTTTAAAAATAAGCACCCCGGGGCGCTGATTAGAGGAAATACGGTAAATAGGATACTTTTCTCATCCTGCCTGGAGACCGGCTATAAGGTCTGCTGTATCGAGAGTGCCTTGTACCTAAAGTCCGTTTTCTAGATTCTTCCCCTCTGGAGACCGGTGTCAGTTGTTCGTCCTCCGAGACGTTTCGTTCTCAGTTCTTATCTTACAGTTGTTATCCAAGCAGGTGCAGTAAATTACCCTCCGGTAAATTCTTTCTCCACTAAATTTACCCAATGGTGAATTTACCTTCCAGGAAATTCAACCGCGGTAATTTCACTGGCTATCCAGAACCTTTGGGGCCCCACTCGCCAGAACCAAAGGGGTCCAGCCATTTTAAGTCTAATCTATGCGAAAAATAAGTAAGGCGCGAATTCAAATTGAACATTTTTTTGCATAGATTAGACTTAAAATGACTGGGACCCTTTGGTTCTGGCGAGTGGGGCCCCAAAGGTTCTGTTGCTCCATTTCACTCTACATAACATACATAATTTTGAGGTTACAGGTTCGAATCCTAGTGTTAGTTAATATCATTTTTTTATAGAATAACAGTCACAAACTAATTCATATGACCAAAACTATATGGTACCTCCCTTAAATGGGTATCCGCATCCAGAATCCGAATTATTAGATTTAGCTAGAAGTATTTGAAAATTTTACAAAATTTCATACTTATACTCTATCCAAATGGTTTCCGGAACGGCTTGATGATGTTAAAATAATAATTTAATTTGTAGCACAAACCATACCGGGTCCTAAAAACCTAGTTTTGGAGCAGTTTCGTATCCTGTAGGGTATCCAGGTGGAGCTGGAGTGTACCTAGGCGCCCAATGCTCCTACTTAGGTATTAGTAGCCAAGTAGTATGATAATACGGATTTAGGTGGATGGATATATCTGGAGAGAATGGATACCTCAGGTGAATAGATGTCCAGGTAGGTAGGGGAAAATAAGAAAGTTTACTGTTTTGTTTCATTCAATCCATATCCAGGAACAAGTGGTGCAAATTTTCGCGGGTGAGTTTAGTCGATTTGATACAAGAAGTAGTAAATTTGGTACGAAAAATACAATTTGTTATGAAAATTTGGAAAGATTGTACCGACTCGTTGTACCCAGTCGTACGTTGTACCGAGTCGGTGTACCGAGTCGTACTTGTACCGACTCGTTGTACCGAGTCATATGTTGTACCGAGTCGTACGTCAGTCGTCTTAAGGTGTTAAGCGCTGGCAACAAATACCTGTGCATCCAACGACATAATTACATGCTCTATAACATCTGAGTCTTGAACGCTGAAGTCAGCCACGAGGGGCAGATAGGTAAAGTTAAATCAGCTAAAAAATTCAGAAAAACAGTACAACTAAAGGAGCGCTATTTTACCGTCTTCGGATTACGCACTGTCGTGCTTAACACACCTAAAACCAATTGAGAATTCAACGGGGAAAATATGAACATTTGAAAGACATTACTCGCTGCTTTTCCGCCGCTCATCAATGGATTGGAAACCTCGGTCTGAATAGCGCTTGCAGCAAAGCTCGCTCCGAATGTCGGATCCACCACCACGTCAGCTTCTGAATTATACACTGCTGTACTCAGCACATCTAATAGCAATTAGCAACAATTAACAACAAAACAAAAATAAATCAAAAGGGTACTTGTTGCTTCTTCACTACCCATCAAAGCACTGGAAAACTCAGACTGAAATGCGCTTGCAGCAAAGCTTGCTCTGAATGTGGGGTCTGCCACCGAACCAGGTTCCGAATTGCGCAATGTCGTACTTGTGCACCTAAAAAGTCTGAATTTAGACACGAGGCGCAAAAATGAGGAAGAGATTATTGTTGTCCTTCGGTCACTCGTAAAAGCGCTGGAAACCTCGGACTGAAAGCGCGCTGGCTGCAAAGCTTGCTCTGAATGTAGGGTCTGCCACTAAATCAACTTCATCATTGCGCTTTGCCGTACTCGGTGCACCTCAAAAATTCTGATTGTAGCAACTAGACGCTTATAAATGAGGGAGAGATTACCTGTTGTTCTTTGGTGACTCATCAAGGCGCTGGAAACCTCTGACTGAAATGCACTAGCTGCAAAGCTTTCTCTGAATGTAGGGTCTGCCGCCGAACCACTTTCTGAATTGCGCACTGCTGCAATCGGTGCGCCTTAAAACAGTCTGATTTTAGCAACGAAACACACAGAAAATAGGAAGAGATTACCTGTTGTTCTTTGGTGACTCATCAAAGCGCTGGAACCTCTGACTGAAATGCACTAGCTGCAAAGCTTGCTCTGAATGTAGGGTCTGCCACCGAACCAGTTTCTAAATTGCGCACTGATGTGCTTGGTGCGCCTTGGAACAGTTTGATTTCAGCAACGAAATACACAAAAAACAGGAAGAGATTACCTGTCGTTCTTTGGTGACTCATCAAAGCGCTGGAAACCTCTGACTGAAAAGCGCTTGCGGCATAGCTAGCTCTGAATGTGGGGTCTGCCGCTGAACCACACTCCGAATCACGCACTGTCGCACCCACCGTACCTAATAGAATTTGCGTTTAACAAGAACATACAAGAAAATTGGGAAAAGATTACTTGTTACTTTTTCGCTACTCATCGAAGGATTGTAAAAACTGAAAAAAGTTTTTATCATTTACAGTATTCCTTAATCCCCTTAAGCCTAGTGTCCAATGACTGAAAGGAAATTCCATGTTTTTTAACGCGGGAAAGGCTGTAAACTTTTCTTTGTTCATAATATTTTTTTTCTTTTGGTCACATTTTGTAGCTAAGATCCGGGGCTACCCAAAAAAAAATTTCCTGCCACAAATCTCTGAAAATACTTTGAATCTTTTTTCAGAGGGACATATTCGGCGGGGGGCCACGAAGTAGTTTTATAAAAACGATGGAGCAGTTTAACCTGACCCCCACCACTCAGGTAAACCTGACCTCCAGCAGTCAATTCAGCTTGGGGGACCAAAGCAATTTTTTAAATTATTTTTTGATTGTTTTTGAGATTTAAAAAAATTAAAAAAAAAATTAAAAAATTGCTTGTCCCCCAAGCTGAATTGCCTGGTGGGGTCAGGTTTACCTGAGTGGTGGCCCACCACTGGTGGGCAGTGTTTTCAAAAGTCAAGGTCAAGTTCAAGGTCAAGGTAAAACTGACTTTAAAACTTCAAGGTCGTTTTTCTCAATTTTTTGTAAGGAAAATGGGTCTGAATTTTTTTTCCTATCCCCTAAAGTCAAGATTTTGCGCTGAACAAAACGTACTTTTCAGAATAACGATATAATTTTTGCACGATGATATATAGCCTAAAGTCAAGGTAAATCACCTTGATTTTACCTTGACCTTGACTTTCGGTAAAATCAAGGTGATTTCACCATGACTTTAGGCTATATCTCACCGTACAAAGTGATATCGTAATTCTCAAAAGTACGTTTTGTCCAGCGCAAAATCTTGACTGTAGGGGATAGGGAAAAAAAATTCAGACCCATTTTCCTTACAAAAATTGAGAAAAACGACCTTGAAGTTTTAAAGTCAAGTTTACCTTGACTTTTGAAAACACTGTCTGGTACAGAGAGAGAAACAAAAAAATTCTGATTACCACTATTTGGATTTTTTAATGACCTCACTTTATTTTTCTGTTTTTTTTTCAAAACTGATATGACCAAACTCTACGAAAAAATTCCCTGAAACACGATTTTAAAAGTTTTCACAGGGTTTTGAAAAGGACAATACTTTTTCTGGGCGGCGGTAAATTCATCCTCGGTAAATTCATCCTCGGTAAATTCATCCTCGGTAAATTCATCCTCTGGTAAATTCATCCTCCGGTAAATTCATCCTCCGGTAAATTCATCCTCTAATTTTGTCTTGACAGGAATAATTTTCATTATCATACTTTTTGAATTTTTTTTCGGGGAGCAGGACTCTGGATCATCTCCACACTACAGTAGCCTACTTTTTGTGCTTAGGCGCAGAATGGGCCAGTGTACATTAGAACGAACTCAAACATGTATTCTACACATGTCCCTCCAAATCTTTAAAGTTACAAGTTCCAGTCCTGGTGGTAACATACATCATTTTTTCTTGATCAACATTCATAAAATAGTTTTTTATAAGAATAGTAAGCCTGAGGGTAGGTAGTAGAACCCTCTGGCAATTCCCCAGATGGTATCCACATCAAAACTCCAAATTTTGGATTTGGATTAAAGTAAGTAAAAATCATTGTAACATATCCAGAATCGTATCCTGAACACGGTTTAATAATACTAAAACAGCGATTTGACTTGCAGGAGCCCCAGTTATGGCATACACGAAAAATTTGCCACCCCCCCTTGGGAGTAGTCGGTCTTTTAGGGCATTTTTGACCAAATTTAAACCCTTTTTAGGCAAATCTAGGTAAAAATGATAGATTTTGAACAGGTTTTTACATTCTGGGGCTACCGCATATATAAACTCTGGTATGCATATGTTTTTATGCATCCAGAGTCACTTTCGAGTGATTTGTGTCTCAGGTATGTGTGTGTGCGCATCTCAACCCCAAGCAACCAAGCCCCCTGCGCCCCTTCGGGGGCGCAGGGGGCTTGGTTGGTTAGAGATGCGCGCACAGACTTACCTTAGACATAATTCCGAGCTAGACTCTTGATCGAAAATGCATTTAGAGTCTTTTTGCCCAGCTCCAGCAAGAAAAATGTGATAAATCACCAAAAAAGAGCCCTAAAATACCCTAAAAGTTTTTACTACTTACTCTCGTGGCCAGTGGCGTACGCAGGAATTTCTGACGGGGGGGGCACCAGACCATTTTCAGGCCATTTTACCTACACCGTTTTTCAAATTTTCGAGGCCATTTTACCTACACCGTTTTCGGAAAAATCTGACGGGGGGGGGGCACGTGCCCCCCTGCCCTCCACCCCCCCTGCGTACGCCCCTGCTCCTGGCTTATCTACTCAGGCACCTGCTCACCTACCCATACCTAGGTACGTCACGACCTACCCACTCCGGTACTATTGTAGGTCGACCTGGACTATTTAGGGAGGATATAAACTATAAAGGGTATATCTGAACCTTAAAGGTTGCATCTTTACCATTGAGAGAAGATATGATCATTGAAGGTAAATCTGAGCCACTTGGGGTGGACTGGTGCTACTGCAGGTAGATGAGGACCGTTGAAATAACAAACAAATATTTTTACCCAATATTCTGTCAAGACAAAATTAGAGGATGAATTTACCGAGGATAATTTACCGGAGGATGAATTTACCGGAGGATGAATTTACCGAGGATGAATTTACGAGGATGAATTTACCGAGGATGAATTTACCTAGAGCCCTTTTTTCTCCGCCTAATTTACTTCTTTTTCTGCCTAAAAACACTTTTTTCTCCGCCTAATTTTTTTTCCGCCTAATTTACTTCTTTTTTTCCGCCTAATTTACTCTTTTTTCCGCCTAATTTACTCTTTTTCCGCCTAATTTTGATTCTCGACACGAAATCAACCATTTTAAAAAATTTTTGTGTGAAATTCAAGGGTGGGCAAAGACCAGATGGCTGGAGATCACTCCGGAATGGCCAAAAGTCCAAAATTATTGGTTTTTTGGGGTTTACTAAAGGGGGAGTAACTTTTCGAGAAAAATCGATTGAGCGGATCAGATTCCGGGTCCGATGGGCTCAATCGCTCAGAATTCCAGGTTTATGGTGGTTTTAAGTGGTTCAGGATGGAGTTGTGGGCGATTAAGCCGATCGGACCCGAAATCTCATCCGCTCAATCGATTTTTCTCGAAAAGATTACTCCCACTTTAGTAAACCCAAAAAACCAATAATTTTGGCCTTTTGGCCATTCCGGAGTGGATCTCCAGCCATCTGGTCTTTGCCCACCTTGAATTTCACACAAAAAATTTTAAAAATGGTTGATTTCGTGTCGAGAATCAAAATTAGGCGGAAAAAGGTAAATTAGGCGGAAAAAGAAGTAAATTAGGCGGAGAAAAAAGGGCTAGGGGAAACTTGCAAAAACGAAATTTGCCAAACGTATTTTTTGCCAAAACGAAATTTTCCAAAACGAAATTTGCCAAATCGAAATGCGCCAAAACGAAATTTGCCAAAACGAATTTTCCAAAATGAATTTTGCCATATCGAAATTTTCCAAACGTAGGTTTTGCCTAAAACGAAATTTGCCTACCGTTGAATGGCTAAAACGGTGCGTAGTCGTTTGGTCAAAAAATTCCCAAATGGGAATTTTTTGACCAAAACGTCTTAACAGAACGCCAAGTTTGTACACATTTGAATTCATTCTTATTTTTTGCACGGCTGGGTTATTGTATAACTCTTTTTCTTGATTAGTAATTACTAATTAGCCTAAAGTTCGGGATGAGGATGATATTTTAAGAAACTTAAGCAAATTAAATGTTCATGCATTTATTTAGATGAATGAATTCAGTTGGTCAAACTCAGATGTAGTGATGATTTTGCAAAAGTTGAGGAGCAAACAAATAACGTTTGGTTTCGTCGAGCAATTTCTCAAGCAAGAGTATAACCAGAAGAAGTCAAAGACTGCAATCTATAGGCAGATGGGATTAATTCAGCCCTCGATGTTTCCTATTGGATGCTGACATCATGTAAATACTTCTATTTTTAACTTTCGTTTTGATGTTATTTCAGTCCATTACAATCCAATTTGGAAACAAGATCATGGCTGTGAAAGAAAAAAAAGGTTCCGAGTCTACAAAAAGCATTCAGAAGCTTATTTGTATGTATCGATTGCGCACAGTAATAAAAGATTTCACTTTTTCTGACTTAGGTTATCTTTTCCAGTGCCAAAGAAGACAAAACGACCGAAGCCGCTCCATTCCTACTCAAAAAAGACAATCGTTTCTTTTTAAACAATGGTGTCCATATTGCTCACTGCCGCTTACATGAATTGAATGAACTGGTGGCAAGGGATATCGACAGATGCGCGAGAGAAGAAGTTGACCATAACCTCATATGAAACCACAGGTACTATTAGATCTTATCGTGTCTGGGTAAAGCTTGTACTTAGGAAGCACACGAAAAAGGACAGCGATGTGCTCTAAGAGCTGCAAAGAAAGCAGGAGAAACAGGAAAGGAAAGCCAATCAATTGCGATCTTATATCCATCGTGGCATGATGTGCGAAACCAATACTATCGACGTCGTAAGAACGCTGCCAGCACAGTGAGAGATCCTTATAATCCGCCTATCATCTACCATAATACTGGTGCGTACCACAGAAAATCGTTTATCTTAAATTTAAGGGAGATTTTCAGAATAGCTTGAACAACGCTCTTCATGATGAAAGCATACTTCCAGATACTCTCAAATTCCTGTCTGCAGCCAGCTATCTTCTTGCCACTGTGGAAAAGAAAGAGCAAAAGCTGCTGCTAAAAGAAAGTCTCTGATTCAGCTTAAAAAATGAAAAAAATTTGCAAAAGGCTTTCAGTGTATGAAAACTTGAATGTGGCTAAGCAAAGTAGCGTTCCAAAGATCAATGCGACCAAAAGAAACGTAAATTGGTGGGAAATTGAAGTGCCGTCTCGGTTCGTTGATATCAATCCCAATGGTCATTGTTTCTACAGTATTTTGACTTTTTCTGGGATTTCAACAAACTTTATTGTTCTAGTTCCGTTGGTTTCATTGTCTACCAAAACAAAAATCAGCAGTCAAGAGTCCGAAGAGAGCTCATGAAATTCCTCAGTGATCACCGCAAAGAAAAGTGGACACGCTGGGTTTGTCCTGAAGATGAAGTCGACGATTACATAGAGCTTCATCAATCGTCGCAAGTGAGATAGCGCTGAAAGGAAGAACTGGGGATGCTCGTCTGAACTGATTCTGGCTGCCAGATTGTATGATCGTAACTTTGTTCTCTACCAGCCAGACGAAACGGTGGAAATTTCTTAATTTTTTCTGCAAGTACGAATCGGTAGGTCTTCTACAAGATATTATGTTCACAAACTGTATTACTCTTTAAGGTAAGGACGCCTCTGGTAGATGGACGTGAAACTGCATTGCTCAGATACAGAATGAATCATTTTGATGTTGTTGTGGAGAATGTTTGATCAAAATTGTTATCTGAAAATTGTCTTTTGTTGAGAATTGGATGATGGTTGTTTTCACTGAATAAAAGTGGCCGAGAAATAAATGGAGATTTGCATGTGTACGTTTAGACAAATTCATTTGATATTACGGTAATTAGTCTCTTCTCTAATTTTGGCAATGAGAAACGGGCGCTTATCAGCTCCTCCATCGTGTTTTTAGCTATTATTGGCTAATAATCTCAGACAAATTAAAGCGACTGAATAAAGCGACTAATAAAGCGACTGAGCCTTAGCAAGCTTTTCCCCCAAACTTCTGAGTACTAAGATCTGAATTAAACTCTATTCAGGTATCACTGCTTGGGTAATATTTTTATGTGATTCCCCGGTGGTTCTTCATCACCTGTGTGTCGGAAAACTTGAAAAAAAGATAAGGCTTGCTCGATGTTTCATCATAAAACCTTCTCCCCTTAAGCCCCTCTCTCCGAAAGTGAAGCAAAATGAAAGGCTTGAATCCATCAAAGAACTTGAAAGAGACTTTGGGAGAAAATCAATAGAACGAAAAGTCAGCCGACTGTGGCAAAAATAAGAATGAATTCAAATGTGTACAAACTTGCCGTTCTGTTAAGACGTTTGGTCAAAAAATTCCATTTGGGAATTTTTTGACCAAATGCCCTATGCCGGCTAAACGTACCGTATTTCCTCTAATAACTCACCCTGCTCTAATACTCACCCCTCAACTTTGAGGGCCTTATCTCTTCAGCTCCGAACAAATATTTGCAAAGCTGTTTATTGCGTTTTCTTAATTCCCACGAGCTCTACCGATTCCAGTTTTTTTAAATTTAATATTTTCACCCGAAAATCTCGAGATCGACCTCGAATTTTTTCCAATTTTCAGCGATCCAAAAAATAACTCACCGGGTGAGTTATTAGAGGAATACGGTATATATTTTTATTTAAATTCATTTGAATTTCGTTTTCGGGCAAAACCTGCGTTTGGCAGATTTCGATTTGCAAATTTCGTTTCGGCAAATTTCGTTTTTGCCGAATTTCGTTTCGCCAAATATCATTTTGGCAAATAGAGACAGAAAAGGCCTTCGGGCGGGATTTCGGGAACGGGATTTTCGGCGAAAAAAATTCGGATCGGGATCGGGATTTTGGAAAATAAAATTCGGGATCCCGTCGGGATCCCGAACAATTTTCGGGATTATTCAAAATTTTCTTTTTTTGACAACACCATATGCAAACAACAACAAACTAGCAATTAACAAAAAGTAACAGTTTTAGTAGCAGTAGTTGATCTGTGGCAATGCTTTGTTCAGGAAAATGAGCATTTTTGCTTGAGCCTAGCCGAGTATTCGTCGTGAGTTCGTGCGTGGAACGAAAAGGCTTTTGTACTGCCACCCCCGTCATTTTTATTAGATTTCCACACACTCCACATTTTGCTTCAGTGCCGATAGTTTTGTGAATAAACCGATATTCCAAATAACGCTCATCTAAAAAATGTTAATATTATGAAGCTCAATTAAAGCAAAAACTTTATGACCACAATTTCAACCGAACAAAAGAAGAAAACCAGGGTTTCATTTTCCCGGGAAAAATGATCATAGGATTTTCCCAGAAAAATTTCGGAAAAAATAATTTCACCGGGAAAAAGGGAAAAAACGAATTTATTGCCTTTAACAACACTCAACCAGATCCAAATGCGCATTTATTTAAACCAAATTAACATCCTATTCATCGGTAAACAACACATCGAATTCCTCCACACCACTATATTCCTCGTCAGTTCGTTCTTCTTCGGATTCAGGCTCTTCATTAAATATAATTAGGCAATTAAATTGGCTCAATCCAAATTCTTCATTTTTGACGAAAAGCATTATTACGCTAATCAAGGCCGACCAGAGGCTCAGCCATCCAAAAGTTCAGCCAAGCACTCCGAAGAGGCTTGGCTCAGGCGAAAACCCGAGGAATCTACCATGCTAGTGTAATCCAGTGCCACAAAACTGCCAGTGGTACGCCACTTGAATGCCACGTAGTTATTTGATCCAGCGGTGATCCAGTGGTAACCGACTGGATTACCACTGAATTCAGAGAACTTAGTGGCGTTTCAGTGGCTTTCTGTCGCGTATCACTGATTAAATTTCGCTGTGGTGTGTTGTGGTAAGTATTTCGGTGTGTTTTTGACTTATGGTGAGACTGGGCTTTTGAGTTACAGTCGAACCTCTATAACCCGGCATTTGTTTAAACACAAAAGTTGGTTTCTATACAGTCTAACCTTTATATAAGGTCACTCCTAGGGGCTGATCTAAAGTGAACTTTTTTTAGGTTTGAATGTATTTAAAGTGCTTTGATTTCTCAATTAATTCTGATTTAGAGCATACTTTGTCCCACTAAACAAGCTCTTATTTAAATTCATTTTTTCCCATATTTTCTTTATTTTTTCCCGAATAATTTTTTCCCGGGAATTTTCCCGGGAAAAAATGATCTTTTTTTCCTGGGAATTTTCCTCTGACAACCCTAAAGAAAACTAAGATGCGAGAAACGTTCACGTTTTTGCTTCAGGTTTCAATGGATTTTAAAAGAAACACATAACTAATTGTGCTTTTACGACCATACAAAGGGTGAAAATTGTCGATCGGGATTTGACGAATTTCGGGATCGGGATCGGGATTTTAAGAATTGTTCGGGCGGGATTTCGGGACGGGATTTTTGGCCCAAAATCGGCTCGGGGCGGGATCGGGATCCCGACGGGATCCCGTCCGTTTCTGTCTCTATTGGCAATTTCGTTTCGGCAAATTTCGTATTTGGCAAATTTCGTTTTTGGCAAGTTTCCCTAGCCGAAAAAGTATTGTCCAATAAAAACGAGAAGTTGAAATCCGCTCAAGACTCGAATGAAAAATCTGAAGAAATATGTTTTTTCGCGATTTTTCACTCAGCAATCATTTGTGTTCTCGTTAGGCGTTTCGCGTGCTGTTTTGGAGGTTTGGTTAACTTTTATCGTGGCTGCTACAGTTGAGATTTTGTGGGTTTTGTAAGTTTATACAGTCAACTCACGATATAACGCCACCCTGGAGACTGGCCAAAGGGGCGTTATATCGAAGGTGGCATTATATCGTGGGTTCACTTGACTGAATTTTAGTCAAAGCTGACCAAATCGGTCCATTTCTGTTGCGTTATATAAAAGTGGCTTATATCGAGAGTCGACTGTAATGGCATAGTGATGCTACAGCAATGTCAAGCAATTTGACCCTCAAAAATAAAGAGATTTCGTATATTCCAGTAGCGCCGAGATTTCTTATCTGATTTTCAGGCATCCATCTTCAGTCCGGCTAGCTTCGACCCCAACGAGCATTGTCATCAGCGCTGTGAACATGTACAAGGCTGTTTCCTTCCTTCTCCTCGTCTGTTCTTTTGTGATGGCTCAGTCGCTCAATCGTCCGAATGCTGCGTATCAAGATCAATATGTGCAAATGTTAACGATTGCGAAAGCAAGCTATTGAAAATCATAAAAAAACAGTAAGAAATAAATTTTTGCGAAATTTAGCTGTTGCAGCAATGTTGCGTCACTTAATTAGTACAGCCTGTTCCGTTCTTTATTTTAGCTGGGAAGGCTATGGAAACTTGGCTTATCGTGGTTATCGTGTGCATTGTGCTTGTCCTGGTCTGCATTTCCATGTACGTTTTCTTTGATAACTTTAGATAACCGAAAATAATTTTTAAGATGACTAGGTATCCTTCTTACTTGATTTTGGCACTTGCTGTCATTTAGCACCTCGAACCAATTTTTGTATTCTTGTCTCTAATCTTTAATTTCCGCCGTTGATCTGCCCAGTAAAGTATCACGGCAGGAGTGGCCCTGTGACTAACTGAGTTGCACCTCCTCACATGTCTTATCCTTTCTTTCCTTACATAAATTAAAGTTGTGCGTGTTATTAGTTTGTCTGAATTTCACGACTTAAAAAAATGATTACTATTGATTAGGCATGGCGACGGAACCGTAATACCACGAAAATACTACTTTCTCCGAGAACTAGCCATTGCAATTTGTTAGACTTTCGCTTGCAATTTTTTGGATCTCATTGGATTGTATTTAGCTTTTTAACTCTGCTGGAACGGGCCATCTTGTTTTTTTAAATCGACAATTTTATAAAAGGAGCGTACTGAGCTTGTGCCAGATAAAATTTCTTATTTTCAGCTCCTTCGTGGTCACCTTCTGTATCATTCGAAAGGATCGTCAAAATCGAGAAATCCAGGCTCAGCAATCCTATTCGCTGTCTATGGAACCGGCTACTCGACTGCTACGTCTGCAACCTCAGGGGTGGGGATGCAGCAAAGAGGTCCGTGAATGCCATCTAATGAATGCATGCGGAATGTACGATAATACACAGCTGTTTTTGCTCGTAAATGTTATGCCATCTATGGCACCTCTTGTAATAAATATTTGGGTGTGTTGTGCCTGCATTCTTTTGTCCGAATTTTGCGCCTACCTACGACTGATAAGAACTTTTATATAGGAATAAAATGCCATTGTATGCAATATGGTGTCAAAATTATTCACAGAATTTAGTTTAACATAATATCTGGTTACTACGCGTTTGGGCCCCCTCGTTTGGCCCCCAATTCAAAATATTTTTATAAATCCAAGGCAAATCGTGGTGAATTCATTTTATTCTCGGTATATTCATATTACGGTGAATATTTCCTGCAATAAATACATCCTCAGCCCGAGGAATTCAAGTAAATTCATCTTCGAAGTTTCGGGGTTACAGGTTCGAATCCTGCAGGTTGCAGAATTTTTTTAAGGATTAGTAAAGTTAAGGGTGAGTACGAAAACCACTGGTATCGAGCCTTAAAGGGTCATTGCCGTCTCCGACAACGGTTGTCACCCGCCAATTCAATATTTTTTGCTAATCATTGAACTTCGGTTTCTAACAAAACTATACCTAAATTAAATTCTAGCCTTGTTTTGTTAGAAACCAAGTCACAAAATCCGTACAGAAGTTCAATGATTAGGCGAAAATTTTTGAAATCGGCGGTGGACAATCTAGAACGCGTGGCCATGGCCCTTTAAAGGGTATGAAAGGACAGGGAAACGGCTTGTATCCACCCTGAAAGTGCATACCTCTATTAAATTTGAAAATAATAAAACCTAGTCTCCCACTTAAAAACATACGCTAAAGATTGTTTGATAATTATGAAAAAGTTATTTTATCAACGAGAACGCCAGTACCTAGTATGGTAGTCCCCAATTGCCTGGAGGTTGCTATAACATTGGGAAATACATGATCGGACTTCCTCACATAAAAGCGTGCATCCAAGAGTTTCTTTATACGATGGGCCCCAATCAACAGAACTATGTTCAAATTCCATCTTTTCAGGGTATTTGGATACCCTTTTAGGATGGTTTACCTTGGTCACCCAAGAAGAAAGTCGAATTTCGGTCATTTTTTTCAAAGCTGGCTTTCGGCACCTAAGATACCGCTACTTATAAAGTCAACTCCCTCCATAGTATACACCCGCCATAGTGTACACCCCCGCCATAGTGCGCACTAAAATTTGCGCCAAAAAAGGATTTGCGCAAAAAAAGTGTTTTTTTCGCCGAAAGTATTGCCATTACTAAAAGAAATTTAAAATAAAAACGAAAAGTTGAAATCCGCTCAAGACTCAAATAAAAAAATCTGAAGAAACTGAACGAAAAGCATGGATGCCTTTGTAAATAATTTTGAATAAAATATTGCAGAAAGAATGTACGATATCAGCAAAAAACAACGACTACAAAAATGTCAAAAATTCACAACTAGTTCGTAGATTGATGCTATTTAATCATCTAAACTTCTATTTTGGGCGCTGGTAGCGAATAATCCCCCCCCCCAAGCATCCGACCTTAAAAATTGCGGCTAAACTTCGTTATACCACATCCTACCAAAAGTTTATTTTGGCCACTTATTCGTGCTTTCAGGTCGTAATTAGTCGAAAAAATATGTTTTAGGATTTGGAAGGATTTTTTCGAAAAAAAAATTTTTGACCGAAAATTGACTTTTTGCCTTGGGGGACCAAGCTAAACCATCATAAAGAGGTACCCAGACACCCCAAAAAGATGGAATTTGAACATAGTTTTGTTGACTGGGGCCTACCGCATAAATAAACTCTGGTATGCATACATTTTTAGCATCGTGAGTCACTTTCGAGTGATTTTGTGTCTAAGGTAATGTGGGTGTGCGCATCTCAACTCAACGCCCCGAAGGGGGCGCAGGGGGCTTGGTTGGTTAGAGATGCGCGCACTCACTTACCTTAGACATATTTTCGAGCAAGACTCTTGATTAAAAAATGCATTGAAGACTCTTTTTGCCTAGCTGCAGTGACCAAAACGGGGGTAAAAATGACCTTTCATAAGATGGTTACCTTGGTCCCCCAAGGCAAAAAGTCAATGTTTTGTCAAAAAGTTTTTTTTTTCGAAAAAATCCTTCCCAATCCTAAAAACATATTTTTTCGACTAATTACGACCTGAAAAGCACGAATAAGTGGCCAAAATCAACTTTTGGTAGGATGTGGGTATGACGAATCCAGCCAAATAATCAATGGCAACGACAATATGTGCACGACAAAATGATCGGAACAGATATTCTCATCACAATAGGTACCCGTCACACACTCATCACAATATACTCATCACAAACAAATACAGCTTATGTTTACACAATTTGGCTCACGACAATTTCGTGACAAATTTGGAGGAAAGCCGACTTCAATTGGTGTGAGGAATTGTACTTGGCCACTCAAATAGTTGACTATTCTTAACTACTGAATTGTCGTGCTATCGCTAGACTGATTTGACGCCTGTTCATTCATTCTTGAGCTCCAGATGCTTTTTCTCTGGAAAAAAACAGTTAATGTATCTATAAAATCCATGAAGATATATCCCAATCGACCTCTCATTCACAGAAACCTTTAATTAACAAAACAATTTTTTATCAGTAGTTTACACTTGAATTACGAAAAAGATATGTGATATCAATCGCATTTTTGTTGATGTAGTGAAAAAAATACAGTGATGATTGAGATTGAGTTTTGTTGATAGCTGTCCAAAATAGTGCTAGGATTCTGAATGCAGTTATCAACATCAACATGTCTTTATTCGCTATGAGGGCATTGCACTTATGTTTGGATGTCTAATTTGTGATATTCGTGCTCAGCAGTTCTCAAAACCCCCAGGTAGTCAATTGTTACAGTCCGCTTTTCTCGTGTTAAAGGGCATACCCGGCGTTACACGGTCAATTTCAAATGGCTCAAATCGAAAACACCCGTCAAAATCATTAAATCTCCCGTCAAATTTATTTTTTATCCCGTAAAATTCAAATTTCCACAAAATCATTATTTCTCCCCGTCAAATTTAAATTTTTGCATAAATTTTGCGGAATTCAAATTTTCTAGTCAGAAAGTAACTTGATTGGTCAGAATCCCACCCCGGAATGGCCAGAAGCCCCTGAAAGTCGGTTTTTCGGGGTTACTAAAGGGGGGGGGTTGAACTTTTGCGAACAATCGATTGAGCGGATCAGATTTCGGGTCAGATGGGCTTAATCGCCCACAACTCTACCCTGAAACCACTAAAAACCACCATAAACCTGGAATTCTGGGCGATTAAGCCCATCTGACCCGAAATCTGATCCGCCAATCGATTTTTCGCAAAAGTTTACCCCCCCTTTCAGTAAACCCCCAATAACCAACTTTCAGACGCTTCTGGCCATTCCTGGGTGGATTCTGACCAATCCAAGTTATTTTTTGACTAGAAAATTTGAATTCCCGCAAAATTTATGCAAAAATTTAAATTTGACGGGAGATTTTATGATTTTGACGGGAGATTTAATGATTTTGACGGAGAAATAATGATTTTGTGGAAAATTTGAATTTGACGGGATAAAAAATAAATTTGACGGGAGATTTATGATTTTGACGGGTGTTTTCAGGTACAGCCATTTCAAATTCGCAAAAGGCGGGGACCAGCCATATTCAAACGAGAATCATTTTTAAATGCAAATTTGTTGTATTCTGTAAAGAGCAATAAGTTGTAAAAAGCAAAGAGCTAGTCTAATAACAGGTGGCTCAGTGGTAATGTGCTGATGTGATCCGAACGTGGTCGAGTTCGGCTCCAACACGGTGAATAGCTTTTTGTATAAAATGACAAATTTGCATTTAAAAATAATTCTCGTTTGAATATGGCTGGTCCCCGCCTTTTGAGAATTTGAAATCGCCCGTGTAACGCGCTGGTATGCCCCTTGAACAGCTTTAACACCCCCTTCACCTCAAAACTATTCAGTTTATGTTTGCAAACTAAGATTGTAAAAACAAATACTAATCAAGCAAGAATTGTTTTCAGTTTCTTTTTACCAAACTTTCAAAATTCGACAGTGACTCTAAAATTTTAAAAGCGTTTTCCACCCTACCGGAGTGTACCCACCCCGAATTCGAAAACTCAAAATGGCATTGTCATCAACGGCGATGGTGCTTTAAAACCTTTTATAAACCGTTATTCCAGCCAATAATTCCCGTGTTAACCAAGTACTCACGTTGGAGCACAGTTTTGATTTTGTTGTAGTATGGAATATTTGCGAGGGTGCATAGCAGGAACAGTCGAAATAAATAACAAAGAGAAAGAGGAGGAATATGCATGAACCAATACGCAGCTAAAAAATGTTAATTTCGCTGATTGCCGTTTTAGCATATTAGTCGGGATTTTAGTCATAAAGTACCGTATTTCCTCTAATTAGTCCACATTTGGCTTTATTTTTCAATTCTCAGAAATCTAAAAAAATTTGAGGTCAATCTCTAGATTTTCGCGTTCTTCACGAAAATCCTGAAAAGCAGAACCAGTAAATCCTCGTAGGAGTTAAGGGGGGGGGGGCTGGAGTAAGCCATTTAGGTTTGAAAAACGGCTTCGGTGGCGCAGTGCGTAAGCGTTCATCTTTTTTGCTCATGAAAGGTGCGCAGATCCCGCATGGTGCTACGCCATTTATTTGGTATGTTTGACCAGTTCTAGGGGTAAATCAATTTTTTGACGCCAGATTCGAAATCAGCGACTCAATTACCAATAAACTGGTCAAACAAGCCGAAAAAGTCAAGTGGCACGTATGTGGGATCGAACCTGCGCACCTTTTAATTGTAATTACTTTATTTTAAAAGGCCAATAAACAAACTTCAAATGATTTATTAACTTACTAGGTTGATTGGCACTTCTTACAGAACCAGTATGTCGATTGTTATGACACCCACGAAAACAGATTCTGCTACAGAGACATTCGAAAAAATATCTTCGGGTTATCATTTATTGGTTGAAGTCATCTCTACGTTGTTGGGGTGCTTTTCGAAGGCTGAGATATCCTTGAGGGGTCGATAACTTCAAATGGTTAGGTTAAATGATAGATCCGCCCCTGGGGTGCCTCAAAGGCTAGACTTTACTTGGCGAGTGATTTGTGTCTAAGTATGTGGGTGTGCCGCATCTCAACTCCAAGCCCCCAAGCCCCTGCGCCCCGAAGGGGGCACCTCGAAAGTGGGTCAGCCGTGGGGTAGGGCAAGTAAAGAGTTAACCCCCAAATGCGCCCGCCCGGAGCGTGCGAAATTGCCTGCTTATCGGGCTTGGAGCTTGGAGTTGAGAGTTAGAGATGCTCTCATGGGCTTGAGAGTTAGAGATGCGCGCACTCACTTACCTTAGACATGATTCCGAGAAGTACTCTTGATCAAAAAATCAAAAGCAAAAAAATCAAAAAAAAAAGCGCGCATCTCTAACTCTCTGAGATAAGTGAGATAAAGTTGGGAAGGGAATAAAACGGGGCCACTTTTAATAGAAATTGTGGTGACTAGCATCTAAATTTCTCAAAATTTTAGGTGGTTGAGGGTGACCAAAAACAGCCTACTTTCAGGAGGGGTTTTTACCATCTCATACCAACTTTTTTTCAAAATTTTTTGCACTATCGTGTTCAGCGAGAAATTCTGAGTCGATTCGGGCAATTACTACGCATCGGAGGCGGAGTGTTAAGGGCCCCTTCGGGGCGCAGGGGCTTGAGAGTTAGAGATGCGCGCACTCACTTACCTTAGACATGATTCCGAGAAGTACTCTTGATCAAAAAATGCGTATAGAGTCTCTTTTTGCCACGGCCCAGTTGAAAAACATGGTGAGGCAGTCGAAGAATACATATACAGTCGACTCTCTACATAACGTCTCTCTATATAACGTCACTCTCCTCATAACGTCCCAGTGAAACTGGTTTGGTTGGTCTGAAATAAATACTCGAACAACTGCCTCTCTATATAGCGACTCTCTACATAACGTTCCTCTCTACATAACGTCCCAATTCGGCTAGACACTGCTTTAAAGACGCCTCTCCATATAACATCTTTTCGAAAAAACATTAAAATTGAATACGTCACGACAAGAAAATAACTCATTTTTTGCTTCTAATATGTTCAGTTTGGTCAGCTTTCAAAATTTGCTGTTTTAGAGATTACAAAGTCGGTCTCTACAAGGCGCTTTGCTTCCTTCACCGTTCCTGGTCGAATGTCAAGCCGGAAACTATCGCCAACTGCTTCCGAAAAGCCAAATTTATCAAGGACTCGGAAGTAAGCCTTTTATTTTTCACAAAAAAGTTTATATGTGTTTTAAGCAAGGCGCTGGCAGTAGAGAGAATCAGGAAAACGCTGTGATCGAGTTGGAACAAGAAGGCGCTGGCGGGGAATTAATTACACTCTGGGAGAAAATGCAGGCACTGGCTTGATGGAAGGCGCATTAAACGACTACTTATTGGTTGACCACCAACTCGCTACTGGTGGAGCTTTCACTCTGGCCGAAATTGCAGCGGATGTTTTAACGGAAGTGAAGAGCCGGAGACTGAAAGGTGATTTTTTTCGCTTTGCTCGGCTCTTTAACGGGTTAAGATTTTAGTCAAACCGAATTAATAAAGATCGAGCAAGTTTCAGAGCCGCCAGTCAATACACGAGAAGCAATTGAAGCTTTGAAAATTCTCCAGCGATACGCCGACGAAAATGCCATTGTTGAATCCAGCTGCTGTGCGATAAAATGGATGATTTGCTTGCCAAATAACGCATGAAGAAACTGAAGCAGAAGAGTATTTCTACTTATTTCATGCCCATCCCATGATTGTTTGTTCGGGTGCTATTTATTGTTGAAATAAACAGTTTTTTTTTTAAAACTCTCTGCATAACGTCTGGTGAGTGATATATAGGCGAGTGCCTCTCTACATAACGACTCTCTATATAACGTCCTCTCCTCATAACGTCCCGTTTTGGCCGGTCCCTTGAAAGACGTTATGTAGAGAGTCGACTGTATTTACTTTTCTTTGTTCTGACATAAAAGTGGCCCTGTTTATTCCCTTCCCCTCCCAATACAGCCCTTATTCCTTTAAAATTCTTTTTTTTTTTTTCACTTTCACAGAATCTGATGATCATTTCCCGTGAAAATCCGGGTCGAGAAACACGAATATGCAATCGGTTTTTGAAAATTCACCTCGAAAGTGGGTCAGCCGTGGGGTAGGGCCAAGTAAAGTGTAAAAAGCCAAGTAAAATATATGTGACCTCTAATAGACAATACGGCCATCCCTGCTGTATGGGAAAGCTGTTTGCTGTAGATCCTAAAAACAATAGAAAAGGCGAAAAAAACGTGTGAATCGCATTGAGTGTTATTTTTTCTGTTCTTGGTAGCAAAAATATAGAAGACAATATTTTTTCACATGCCTGCTTCTCTTTCTCCCCAGAAATGAGTGGTGCTTCTTTAGAGGTTTTACCCACTCAGCAGCGATGAATTAATTTGACTAGCTTTTAGATCGAAAAGCATCTCTGATGCATGTCAACCACTTTTATCAGATCAAACAATCCATTTATGGCTCTATCACAATTGAAGGTGTAAGTGTAAGTGTAAATGTAAGGTGTCTTCACAATACCAAAACATTTACACTTACACTTACATTTACACTTACGGTTTCACAATACCAATGTAAGTGTAAATGCAAAGTTTTCACTTTATTTTCGTTTTTATTGCTAAATATGTGTTTTTTTTAACAAATATGGATTTTTAAAGAAAAGAATATAGGATAATAATAGCAAGAAAATATGATTTGATTGAAGTTTGATTAAGAATATCATTAATTGAAAAATTTCCACTACTAGCAGTTAAAATTCAAAAATATATATTTGTTGATAAATAAGCAGGATTTTTAGCAATAAAAATTAATAAGTAAAATATTTGCATTTACATTTACATTTGTATTGTGAAGGGGTAAGTGTAAATGTAAGTGTAAGTGTAAGTGTAAATGTAAGTGTAAATGTAAGGTGTCTTCACAATACCAAAAACATTTTACACTTACACTTACATTTACATTTACACCTTCAATTGTGATAGAGCCATTTAAAGGAGGGGAAAAGCCATTTAGGTTTGAAAAAGTGGCCTCCATGGGCAGTGCGTAAGCGTTTGTTTTTTTGGCCCAAAATGGTGTTGCAGGTTCGATCCCACGTGGTGACATGCTATTTATTTTGGCTTTTTTGATCAGTTCTAGGGGTGATTTGGGTCGCTGATTCCAAATCTGGCGTCAAAAAAGTCTAATCACCTCCAAAACTGGTCAAAGAAGCTAAAATAAATAGCAAGTCACTACGTGGATCGAACCTGCAACACCAAAAAAACACCATTTTGGGCCAAAAAACACAAACGCTTACGCACTGCGCCATGGAAGCCACTTTTTCAAACCTAAATGGCTTTTCCCCCTCCTTTAAAGACCTATTTATGGGGATTATTAACTAAATTCAAAATTTTGTAGCCTCTGTGGTTTTCTTGTCACACACCGGGACATCTGAATTTTAGGGCAGCCGACGAATTGCGCCATTTCAAATGCGCAATTCAGATTGCGCCACATTCAAATTGCGCCAATGCAGATTGCGCCACTGCAAATTGCGCCAAAATCGAATTGCGCCACTGCACATTGCGCCATTACAACCCTGCAAATTTCTGGTCATTTTACTGAAAGTGGTCATTGAATGACATGAAAACAGTCAGCCCTAATAGTAGAAGGGAACAAAATTCGTTGAGATCAGATTAAAAAAAGGATTTGCCTAACTTTGATTAGAGTATATAGTGGCGCAATCTGATTTTGGCGCAATTTGCAGTGGCGCAATCTGCATTGGCGCAATTTGCAGTGGCGCAATCTGCATTGGCGCAATTTGAATGTGGCGCAATCTGAATTGGCGCAATTTGAAATGGCGCAATCGTCGGCTGCCCGAATTTTAAACCGGGACTGGACAGGTGCCAAAAAATTTCATGCGGGATTTTGGAACAGGACGATGCTTCAAAATTCGACCGGGTGAGATAAAGTTGTCCTGTTTCGTTTCCATTTCTAAATAAAGGTAATATTAATAACTTTAAAAACGGCTAAATTGTACCCTACACCCCCCACTCGATTGCACCCCACGTTTTTTGCATTAGGGGAGCAAGGCAAAAGTTGGCGGCGCGGGGTACAGTCTGTCTTTAAAGGAGGGGGAAAAGCCACTTAGGTTTGAAAAAAGTG